>SJJU01012802.1:0-19716 GCA_012932125.1 Conopomorpha cramerella
ACATTCGCACTCTTCTCACCGAGGGATCCGAACAAGGCGTTGAGGTTAGTTAATATTTCCCTGCATATTATGTACCCTGCAGAGTAAAAAGAGATCTACTTCGGTTTACGCTAACTACATAATTACTATAATGTACATTGAAATTTCTCAGACTTTCATGAACGTCGCCATTGGAGAGCGCAGCTATGTGGCTGAGTCTCGCGTCACTAACATGGAATATAAGAACTCTTACGTGTACTGCGAAGAGAAGAAGCAATGCGCACACGCCGAACTGAACTCCAAACTCCAAGTCAAGAGTGAGTTTCTTTGTTATGCTTGCATGCATAAGTAATTTCCCACTATGTCTTTGTGACAATATATTATATGTGGATTCAAAACCCAAGATCAAAAGTATTATACCTGATTTAATTTTCCAAATAGGCTTATAATGGTTGAGGTACTAAGTAAAAACATCAATAAATATGATAAACACCTGTAATACATGTAAATTAAAAGGTAAATTACATCAATTTATTAAACGTCTACTTCAACAGAGCCCGGTTCACTTCTTCACACGGTGAACATCGGCGCCGACTTGCGTAAACTCGGCTTCAAGCCCGAGTTCGGTCTCGAATACAGCGGCGAGGTGTCCGACCGTTTGCCTCAGTACAAGCTCGACTTACATATGAACAAGGACGATAAGAAATACCACCTCCACGTTTACAGCACCCCCGAATACGGACGTAAGTATAAAAAACATCACGTTATACGTTCTACAATGATTTTATGTTGACATTTCTGGAAATAAAATATATACTTGGATCGCAGGTTTCCCCAACGGTATCACGGTTACGCTACCCCACCGCGTCTTGGCTCTAGAGTCGGAACTCACATTCCCTACCAACAAGGCTCTGCCCTTCCCCATTAAGGCCGAGGTTGTCCTGAACTTGGACAAGAGGAAGCCCCAACAGAAGTCTGCTTTGAGAATGTTGGTTGATGTTACTGGCGATGACAAGCAAGGTGGAGCCGTTGCCGAGTTCGGATACAGCCACCCGAAACTCGGAAAGGTGAATATTTCTCTGAGATATTTATGGATACTAATTTAACTCAAAAAATGTAACAACCCTTGCATTGAACCAAATTATTAAATTCATAGGAGGCCAGCCTGAAGTTCCGTGGACAGCTGCAGCGCCCTAGCGACAACAACCTTAAGATCGAATCTGCTGTCGTCGTGTCGCATCCCAACCTTGGAGCTGTAAGTTTTTCGAAACATTATTTTTAACTATGAGACGGGATATAAAGTTGTTTTTTTTAATACTATATTAAAATGCAAATTTGTTACAGGATCGCGAGGGCAAATTCCTCCTGGAAGCTAGTCCCAACCGTCTGAAGGCTTTGGTAAGTAATAAAATAGTTGAATGATTCGTGATCATTCAAATGTTACAATAAGGACCAATCGTTTTTATAATCAGACTGTTGATTATGTGACAGCGGGAAACATTGTGTACGTTCCCAAAAATAATGTTAACTGAGTGTAACCTACATCATTTTCAGATGTTTGTCAAGACAAAGTGGACTATACCTCAAGAGGTATAGTCCACTTATACTAACGTACTAAAAGTACCCCATGGGTTAAAGATTTTAATTATCTCCACTATATAATCGCAAAGTTCCATGAGTTCATATTTTAAGCTCGAGGACTTATTTCGGTAGTAAAACATTTCTAATATCACCGTTTCTTCGCAGATTGATACCCCCATCGTGAAGGTAATCGACGTAGAAGCCAATGGCATTTTCAAGGATAACCACCAACAGGGAGAAGTCAAGTTCAGTCTGCTGCAAGGCAAGGCCGTGCTTGTAAAGGCCATTGCCAAAGACTTCAAATACTTCGAATTCACCACCAGCTACAACGGTTAGTATTCGATTCGTAGATACTCTTTTATTGTGAATGAGCATACGTGATCATGTTCATCCTATAGCCCTTTCGTGTCCCAGAGATCGGAAAGAATAGTATAGCTGACGGATCTACCCAATATGTACAATTTTTTGTATAAAATCGGTCCAGCCGTTTTGAAGAACTTTGGTAACAAGTAACGCAACACGTAAATTACGTTACTATATCATGTCATATATCTAAATCAAATGTTTAACTTTCGACTTTGCTCTCTGACAGAAGATGCCCAACGCAAGTTGTCTATCATCGCACACTTAGACCCCGAGAGTAAGGTGGACGTCACCGCTGACATCATCCTTCCCAACGAAAAGAAGAATATCGTCCACGGAGCTCTATTCCTGCAGGACAACCTTGTCAAGTCCGACCAAGGCTTCTCCAAACCCAACTTCGAATATTTTGTCGTAAGTAAACTTTTCATTTGGTTATTATTCTGAACACGTATAGAATCAAGTAGACTACATCTTCTACAAACTAAAAATGTTAACTAATTCATCTTTCTCTCTTACACGTATATCAGAGTGCTCTGAAGCAAGATTTACACACACTGGTCGAGCGCATTCAGCAACTCGGCACAAAGGCCAGCAAAGACTTCACCACCACCCTCGACAAACTGAAGCCCTCGTTCGTTGAGCTGGAAAAGGCTTACTCCGCGGAACTCGAAGCCCTGATTAAGGAGCTCACTGATGATGAAACCTTGAAAGAGATTTCTCATGTCTTGTAAGTGTAGAATAAAAAGTATAGTTTTAAATGTTTTAACAATTTACCAAATCAGAACGCAATAAAATTAAATTGTTCGTGCTATTTAGGTTACATAAACTTACAGTACTACTTAACTTGCAGCAAGGAAATCGCTCAGTTCATTGGCGGCATCGTGGAGACCATTACCAAAGCGACCGCTCCTCTTGTCAAAGGTCTGCAAGACGCCATTCAGGAGAACAGCAAGAAGATCCTCGAAATGTACGAACAGAAAATCAAACCTGAACTCGTCCAGGCGTACGAAAACATCTCCAAGCTCGTGAAGGAATACTTCGATGCTGCTCTAGATACGGTCGCCCACTTGACTGCCCTCGTTATGGACTTCTTCGAGAAGCACAAGGCCGAGCTGCAGGAGCTGACCAGCGTGATCACCGAGTTCTGCAAAGGTGAGAAAATGTCCCTCCAAAAAACGAAAACAAATCGAAGATGAATTTAATGAATAAAAGTGGCGCTTGTCTTTATACGCATGAATATGACGACAAAAACCCAAATTTACCATTTCCATTCGCAGACCTCACCCGTTTGGCTGTGTCCCATCTGAAGGAGATCCGCGTGAGCGTTGTCACATTCTTCCAGAATATCTGCAACCAGATCAAGGAACTGCCCATCATTGCTGACCTCAAGGAAAGGGTGAGAGATCATAAACATTAGTGCTATATTTCTGTGATACTGTAAAATTTTTTTTTTCGTTTAATTGTAAATTTCAAGTTATCACTTCCTAGTCAGCGAAAACTCTATGATGCATTAAAATAAAAACAATCAAAGTAGAAAGATACAGTTGTACCTAGTCCTTATAAAAACATTACTCTTCTAGATCAAGGAATTCGCCGTCCCCGATCAACTATTGAACCTGCTGACCCAAGCCAGCCAGCTTATCAGCTCCTTCCTACCCAACGAAGATTGCAAGCAGTTGGTCGAACAAATCAACTCATACGTCCAAAAGGTAACTTTAAACATTCTGATGAATTATCGATTAGTATATTTATTAATCAAGAAAATTGTACTGTATAAGTCTCAGTGGCGAAGCTACATTATAAGCCGATTCCCAGCGGCTTACCTTTCGAATTGAGATACACTAACTATTTTTAATTAAAGTAACTAGGTAAGTACTTAATTATTGAAATTAATCCATAACTCATATTTTTCCTGACATACCTATTGCTACAACTACTCATTTGCGGAGGTGCAGCGCATTTGTACCTAGGTAAGTTTTTGATTTCGACTTACCTTCCGAAAAATACGTAGCTTCGCCACTGATAAGTCTACTAGACAACCTGCATACGTATGCCTTGTAGCGTACCTACTAATGTCAACTCAATATATTTTATACAGAAACTGCGCCAAGAGAAAGTGAATGACGTTGCTGAGCTGAACGCCATTTACAGCAAGTTTACTCTCGCGTTGACATCGCTGTTGCAGCTGGTACGCCAGCAAACCTACCAGTTTGGTACAAACTACTTCTCCAACTTCAACGCTGTAAGTAATTTGGCTTCTTCTACGATTAATTACAATTTAATATAGATACAGGACACAATATCAAACCGGACTAAATTAGACCACATTTTATCGACAAAAAAATTAATTAACATTTTATAATTTCTACCAGACTTCTTAATGCTTCTACTTCTTATGGCATCTTCGCGTCTTTTTTATTATAGTTTATTATGAATTCAAATTGTTTTAAAATATTGGACTGAAAGTAAATATGAAGATAAACTTACCAATGGATATCTGTATACAGGTGCCCTCAGTATTACCATCAGTGCCGTCGCTCCCGACCATGGGCATCCTGCCCGGCTTCAGCCTCATCAATCAGCTGGTCCGCGGCGACCTGCCCGACCCTCTCGCCCTCATCAATGCTTACAGGCCGCGCAGCCTCAACCCGCTGGATGAAGTGCCCTCGAAACGTGAGTGATTCATGCACATAATATTGTTTCAGACAGAACTATGCATTTGAGTCTAAAACAATCTTGTAACAATCTCATTCACAATAATGGAGTACAATTATGATACTTTTCGATAGCTAAATGTTGTAAGAATCTAATCCGATTCCGTATTTTATTATGATGTTTGTACAAAAATTACAATCACGGGTTGGGACACTATCGTGTTTCATGATAGAAATTACCAGATTACGTATCATTTTCAGTTCGCGCTGTTGTTGTCAACGGCCAGCATATCTTCACGTTCGATGGACGTCACCTGACTTTCCCCGGCACATGCCGCTACGTGCTCGTACACGATTTCGTCGACCGCAACTTCACATTGACCATCCAACTGCAGAACGGCTTACCCAAAGCCCTTACTCTCGAAGACAAGTCCGGCACCATCATGGAACTGAAGGACAACGGACAGGTAAAATACTTTGGGTTTAAATCAACATTGAAAACAACTTGTGATGAAATTATCCAAGACTTGGTTATTTGCACATATATTATATGTATATAGACTATAATTAATTTAAATACTTTTCGTAGTAGCTAAACCGTAGAAATTCCAACCATACAAATTTTCGCCTTCGTACGTGATATTTACTTGCTTATTGGTTGTGCAGGTGACAGTGAACGGCGCGGCTCACGGCTTCCCCGTCATCGAGAAGGAGAGCTTCGCATTCCGTGAACCCAACGGTCGTGTCGGATTTGGCACACTCTATGGGCTCATCGCACGCTGCACCAAGAAACTTGAGGTGGGTGTTCATGTTCTATTTTTCTAAAGCACTTAGAAGTAAAAAAGATAAAGTTAACTTATGTCTTAACAAAAGTTAAATCTACCCAATCATCATCATCAACCCATACCTGTCCTCGATCTACCCAATGCTTAATGCTAATTATTTTCAATATAGGTGTGCTACGTCGAGGTTTCTGGCTTCTACCTTGGAAAACTGCGTGGTCTCCTGGGTGATGGAAACAACGAACAATACGATGACTTCAGACTACCTAACGGAAAGGTAGGGTATCTATCTATACTTATACATAGTACCTACCTAACATACCACTCTTTGATAGAGATTATAAATTACAAATAAAAGTGGATGAAGTGGATCTGTATTATCTTTTTGACTTATTGATTTTGTGTGTGATTCTGTGATGTAAAATTAAAATTTAGTGGTATGAACTGACCCACACAATGACTCTCTCTCTCAAATACGTAGAAGAAACCACACACAAAACCTTTTGGAAACATGGTATGATGATAATTGGACCCATAGCACGTAAATATGTTACACGTGCCTATGGTGTTTGTGTATATGAATCCTTAACTTTCATTGGCGTTGGCAGATCGTAAACTCGGAAGCGGAGTTCGGTAACGCGTACCGCCTGGCCTCGTCGTGCGCACCCGTGACGCCCCCGGCGCACTCCCACCACCAGCACCATGCGCCGCTGCCCGCCGCCTGCGAACGCGTCTTCGGCGGTCTCTCGCCGCTTAGGGCTATCTCGCCACTGCTTGACATCGCACCTTTCAGGTAAGTTATCACCTATCTATTGTAGAATAGCAGATATGCCAATCATCCAAGCACCTTTTTCGCATAGTGGTTACATTTTTCCTTTACAACTTTTATTGGTTATTAGTCACATAAATTTCAATAGATTCTAAAAATGTGCAGTGATTCACATCACACTGATTAATCCTGCAACAGGCAAGCGTGCATCCACGCCGTAGCCAACAACCAGGCCAACGCCGAGCACGAAGCCTGCGACCTCGGCCGCGGCTACGTCGCCCTGGCTGTCACCGGCCTGCTCCCGGGAATGCTGCCCGCCCACTGCGTCCAGTGCACCGACGGAGACAAGCCCAGGAATGTCGGAGAAGTCTTTGAGGTCAAACTCCCGGCTAAACTCGCTGACGTTGTTGTCTACGTTGAGACTACCAAGGTTTGTTTAATACTGATTTTTATGTAGATAGTATTCAACTTACATACTCCTGGAGGCTAGCTTGTAGTTGTCACATCCAGATTTCTTATTGTTAGTATATACAGCCCACACGGGACACCCTTAAAGTTACAAAGGTTAGTAAAAGTACTACGTGTCATCCTAGTATTTGACCAAATCTTCTACTAAAATATTGGTTACATTACATTTGCCGTCTCTGAAAAAAATATCACACTGGAAGATTCACGCGTCAGATGAACTTGCACCTTCAACTGACCATAGAAAGAGACATGAACATTTGTTTGTACAAGGATAATCTTACAAGATATACTTTCGCCCGCAGGCTAACGAAAAGAACTTCAAGGATTTGGTGGTGCCACTAGTATCCCAGGTGGTCGACCAACTCAAAGCTAAAAAGATCGACGACATCAAGGTGTACCTCGTCGGTGTCACCGACAAGTTCCCCTACCCCATTATCTACGATGCTGACAGTAAGTACACCTTACTTCTTACTATTTTGTGCCGCCCTGTCCTAACATGAGAATAAAAATATTATATTATATCTATCTGTTGTCCCTTTTTAGAGACCCCGAGTCAGTTCTGTTGAGATTATGACAATGTTGGCTTTTCCTTTGTGACATGTGATATAAAATATAGATTGTTTATTCATAATATAATAGTATCACCCTCTCATCCACACCAGACAAGCTGAAAAACGCAAAGGTGCAGTTCTTGGACGAAAGCATCCTTACCCCAACGCCCATCCTGCGCACCGGCAAAGAAGCGGTGGACAACGCTCAGACTAAAGTAGCCCACATTCTCGACTACCTCAAGGACACCTTGGGTAAGTTACTTTAAAAAGCCCTAGACTGGTAAACCCATAACTACACGGACGGTTTGATCAATAAATTGATCATTGGTGATGTAAATAAAGGGCCGATGTTTTTGCAGGCATAAGCAACGTGAATGCAGGATACGCATCGTTCGGTGATCTTCCCCTGCGCGCCGGTTCCGTCAAGGCCGTCATCAACGCAGTCGGAGAAGCCAACGAAAACCAGCTACCCAAGGTGAGTTAGCTAAAATAGGCAATTTAGCAGTTATTGTTTATCGATGATGTCAATGAGTATGGGTTTGCTGTTGAGATTATTAAAAACAACTATCTAACAAGATAAAATGTATTTGTAGGTGAAGATCTTCGGCTCAGGTTTGAACGCACTCGCGTTCCATCACAGTGACGCGACGGTCGCTATCGTCGCGCCGACACCGGACATAAAGTTCAACGGACACCCCGTCATCGGTAAGTTCCAAAACACTACTAGTTGTCAGACTAATTAACAAAAAGAAAAAGAAACATAGCTATATTTGCTAATAGTAATAAAGATATGGAAGTAGGTTAGAAGGGGAAGAAAATAATTCATATAATCTTATAGAGATACTTATATTTGTACAATGCACAACGTATGGTACGTAAGGTACTTAATCAATCACCTAGACTTTTTTTAAATAGACATTTTAGTGAAAATTGTGATGTATCACGGTAGAATGGAAAGGTGTTTCAAACAATCTTCTATAGTTATCACGTATTTGACTCAGACTAACCATTTCTTCCTTAACAACAGGTCTCGACAGCGAGCAAGCAAGCGTTCTTGGCACCAAGGAGCAGATCAAGTCATCGTCTATCTGCAACGGCGATACTGCCGACGAGTGCCTCGCTGCTATCAGAAGAGTAAGCGTTCAATATTTAATTGATCATATTAGCCGTGTGGTGACGGCGAATAGAATACATGTATCACCACCCCAGCCCAACTTTTCCCGTCATGGGGGTCGTAAGAGCCGACCGAGGGAGCTCTCCAGAGAACGGGCAGCAGCGCTCTCTGTGAGTTAAACCTCAACACCACTGCGATCGCCAACCCGCCTGCCAAGCGTGGTGATTACTGGCATTTCACCCCAAATGACGCATCTCATTGGGGGAGGCCCTCGTCCAGCAGTGGACGTCATGTGGCAGATGATGATTTAATTGGTCTTAATTTTTCTTGATGCTATTAGACAAGAAAAGTTCATTTGATAACTGTCCACGTGTTTTAACAGACCATGGGCACCGTGTACTCGTCGACAAACTTCTTCGCACTGGACGCGGCACAGCAGAAGCAGTTCCTGAAAGTGGCCGCCACGAACGTGGTAGAACGCATGGTACGCCGCAACTTCAAGCGCCACTGCCAGTGCGCGTTCGTCGACCCCTTCCGCGTGCGTAGCGTCTGCTTCAACGAGCCAATCAAAGAAGTTGTAAGTATACCTAAATTTAAAAAAACCTTCATGTCTTTGATACCCAAAGCAAGATAGGTAAATAACCAATATAATAATGACGATATATTCCTGTTCACAATGCGCCTACAGATCAAAGATTCTAATTCTAAATGATGGTTCGACGGTGAGCTCTCACTTTTACATATCCATAATTTCCTTGACATGTGCAATAAACAATAGTATGTAACTTATACAATGTATTATTAGTAAAGCTGTAAGAAGATAAAACATAAACTTCAATGAACCTTATTCCTGCAAAATCCTTATTATGGCACATTTGTGAACTACGTCTGTCTGAAGTTAGTGTTGTCTAATGCTGTATTCTTTGTCCCCAGGCTCGCAGGCGCAAGTAGGAGGGACGAGAAGTAACAAGAATATGTGAATCTCACGTGCCAAATCTCACCAAATACTCTACCATTTAGCTCCACTACACATTCGTACAGTCAGAGTAAACTTTATATAAAAAATATTAAACTATTTTGTAAATAAATTAGTTTTGAAAACAAAATAACCCCTGACTGTACTAAAGTGTAGTTCTATTTAAGTAAATATATACAGTCAGTCTTTTTAAAGTTAAACGAATTAATTTATAATACCTATTAACTATTAAACAATAATGTACCAAAATCTGTTAGATTGACTCGACATTATAAACTATGTTATTATTTTACAGATGAATTGTTTTATTGAATACCAATATCCAAGTACCGGTACTACCCCCACAAATAAACAGCCCGTTCTCTTTATTTCAACGTTTTAAGTGCTATAACATACAGATATAGAGTAGCATAACACACAGCTTGATGAACGTCATTTATGACTTTAAAAACAAAAGTAATCGTCCCCGGTTCGAATTAATTTCTTTCACTGACCAGAAGAACCGGGAAAAAACTGGCATCTTTTCAAATCGCCAAGGCTCACTGCTAAGTATACTCAACATAAATATGAACTTAACATAAGTCTGTTCCTCGCTCTGCAGTCTCCTCCATCGCTTATCTTGTAAGGCAATGACGTATGTCACCGAATTAACTAGTTGGCTTTATTGTCTGGAGTATTTGTGCCAAGGTGACTGTAGACTTCAGCCGTCAAGAAAGACCTCGAACAAATACTAGCGCTGTGATTGGCTGTTATGTCACGCTTCCTGCGACTCAGCTTGTTTCAACAAATCGCAGCGCGTTGTATGGCTTGTCACTTCTTTATTAAAGATCTGTGCTGGGGGCCTGGAGTGGCCAGAGGCATATTTCAAGGGTACCCACTTAACCATGGTGACCAGCCCCCCCCCCCCTGGTCACCATGGTTAAGTGGACTATGTACCCTCAAACTGCGATCCAGATATTGTCATCTATTATTATATTTATAGAGTTTTCCGAGCATCATCGCCTCAAAGTCCACCATAAAATACCCGAACTCCCAACCCCTGAAGTATGGTGAGACAAGCGACAATACATACACCTACTAGATTCCCAATGTTATACATTTTCCATCAAAAGACTTCTGGCAACCAGATAAAGTCGGGAGTGGGCGTGGCTAAACCGATGATTGGCTCATTTGCAGCCGACTGACATTCATTTACTTACGTCTCTGGGCGATGACTGGTTTTGTATTGGCAGAACAGTTTAATAGTATTTGTACGGTTGATGGGTGGGACAGAACCATACCGCCACTACAAAAATATGAAAATATCAAACCGACCCAAAAAAAAACCCACGCATGTAGTTATATGAAAATATCAAACCGACCCAAAAAAAACCCATGCATGTAGTTTTATGTAGAAAAGGATGCACACTCCACGGGCACCATTCCTAAAATCGATTGTTTAGTCCCCATCGCACCAATAATGTAATTTTAGGTTAATTTCTGGTAATGAAAAATAGTGGGTTACGTTATGTTTAAACGTGTATGGAATAGGCATTGTAATTTTTTTTTTTTACGTAGCCTGAATTATTTCCCACTGCTGGGCAAAGGCCTCTGGCCCTAAGGCAATTGTAAAATAAAAAAATAAATACAATTCACGCCTTTAATCGCAAAGCGGGGTAGGCAGAGTCACTTGCTAGCAGTGTCCACGGTTCACCAAGCGTATTTAACCCAACGTGACAGGGGGTGAGCCCATCGCCGTTATAGGGTTTGTTTTTGTATGTAAAATACTGTACCATTGTAAAATACTTATGTATGTATAGGGTAAACTATCATCCAAATATCGAAAAATTGAAATACACAGCATATTTACTATAAATTATTGTTTATTACAATAAATAAATTAAAATTAATAACAACAGTAAATGACGCAAACAACATATAAATTACTGATAAAAAGTAGCACAACTATTGTGCCTGATTCCTATATTGCACACTTCATCTACGAACTAGATATTTAAGGTAGCACCAGTTAATCTTCTTAAGCAAAGACCGGTTCTAACGACTCTGTTTTATTACCTAGAGGCACATACAACAATGTTGTAGCTGAAAATTTCTGGATGGCATGACGATAAGTATTTCTCTCCCAACATTTTTCACGTTTCCACGAACATGAATTCATCCAAATGGGCCTTATCCTATTTTCTTAATTTTTAAATAACTTCAAAAAAGGAGGAGTAAACCGACGGTATTGTTTATTTTTTTTCGTCACAAAGAAGCGGCAATACAGAAATCCTGGCAATTAGTACACACAATAATATAGATATAGTAGTCACATCATACATTAAACTTAATACGAATTAATTTCACCATTAAAATAATATAAAGTCAACTTAATCTAAATTAATGCAAAGATAAATCGTTACTATAAAAAAAATGTTACTTTGCTTTCATTCTTACCACTCTACATACTAATAATCCATTCCAAAAATACATAATATTATAATTTATTTATGTGAAAAACTATGGTAAACATTCTTTTAGAAGTTACTTTGACATTAAGGAAGCTTAAGTGTGTTTTAAAGATTTTAGGAATTGGCAGATGTTTATTGATTTAAAATTTATTTCATATGGAAGACTCTACGAATATAACTTTTCTGATCTATTACTATCACACATTACATGAAATATCGTGCAATCCACATTGACAGTGTGTTTATTTTAACTTTCTCATTCTCTCCTATAAATAGATCTCTTTTCCTATATAACTACTGTGTAAGGCATTGTACAGACTGTGGGTTTTATCAAGTATAATCTACATATATTTAATGTAATCACTCAATCATTATGTCTTATACTATTATATTTATATATAATATATATGTATGTATAGGAGATATACGTAGATGTTAATAAATTTCTTCATCATCGTCAACTAGAATTGTCGTACTTCAAATACATATGACGACAAATTCCTCACATGTCATAGTGTCATAGAATCACGACAAAATAATATATCATAAAATATGTAGGTGTATATAAATATGTATATGTAACTGTACTTATTTTACATTATTAATCAGATTATTACTTTATTATAAAGCACTAAAACATGGCACTCAATCTCACCTAAACTACTATCCATTATCTAAGTTATGTAGTAAAAAAAGTACATAAAACAATGTTTAAACGACATTTCATAATACCATAAAAATGATAAAGGACTTTTAAGACTAAAAAAATCGATCTTGTGATTCGTTGATAACAACAAAAATATATTGCAAATTCCCCAAAAATAAGCAAGGTCTTAAACAAATAAAATAAATTTTTGCTGTGTAGCGACTACTATTGTA
This sequence comes from Conopomorpha cramerella, assembly GCA_012932125.1. Lineage (NCBI taxonomy): Eukaryota > Metazoa > Arthropoda > Insecta > Lepidoptera > Gracillariidae > Conopomorpha > Conopomorpha cramerella. Next base: position 12,567 of record SJJU01012802.1, read on the forward strand.
GCGTAAATATTCAATTTAAAATGTAAAAGTATTTAAAATTATATGTAAACTACAAGCTATATGTATCGCTAACGATATGGGTACTTTACAGATGAGACAACAGATAAAGGCCTATATTCTGAAAAAAGGGACCAAGCACTACTCAGGTAAGTTTTATGCGTTGTCTGACTCAAATGACAAGTGTCAAAAAGAGACAAACTAAACCTCAAACAAGTGTATTGACTGTTGTTTCAGAATTTGAGCCTTAGATTATTAGAAAGTATTTGCCAGAATCTGTGCAGACCATTTATCGTCAATAGATACATAAGTAAGCAACAGCTCGTTGCACGCAACGAATGCCTGTAGTCGCGATTATCGGAATAAAATATATGAAAAAAGTTCGGTGTAAAAAATAAAAAAGAGCTACCGATCGCGTAATATAAAACGTAGATCCACTTTAGATCTGGTACCACGGGGAGCGACGCACCCACCGTAGTCGGTAGCCACCTTGCTCCGTGCGTATCTTGATAGAAGCACCTTCCGCCGCCTTCACTGTCTCTTTCACCTGCCGGTTGAAATGTTACGATCAGTCACGTCGCCGTTCCAATTACTACACCAATTGTCTACATCCAACTTAAGAATCGTTTAATTTACGTTGTCATCAATATCAGCAGAGAGAGATAAATTACAGCTGTATACTGATTTTTTTTAAGCAATAATGTTATATCTTCCATCTAAAGTGAATGTTGTGCGTCAGTCTATCCATAAGGGATGTCGGACGGCAATTTTTATTGGGCCATAAAATAATGTTAGAATGCATGAAAAATCTTACACTCTGCATGAGGTTCTGTGCGTTGCCCACCAACATCTCAGTGGCCTCTTGATCTTCTTCGCTTCCTGCAAGATATTTTTAAACAATGAGCTCATAATACAAAGATATTATTGTAATTATTATAAAGTGTGTGTTAAGTCAGTAAAATGTATGTCTCTATATCAAGGTATTCTATCTTTTACTGTGAAATGTATTTAAATTTTAATATATTTCAGATTAATGTATTTTAACATGCGTACTATAAATGTGATTTTCATCGACTAAAGTGAAATCATAAAATTCTATGACATCATAAGATAATTATGATTTTCTGTGCACACAACTTTCTTTTGTGTAAATTGCATTGTGATGTGCATGATCAAAACATTATCTCAATCACTCAGAACTGTACCTCTGTAATCCGCCATGCCGACTGTTAAAAGCGTTAAAATTATTTAGTTAATAATTAAATAAGCATAGGTTTAAGAATTGTAATAAACATTTTGTTAGTACTTCTATTATCAGTGAAGACTAAAGTCCGAATAATAAAACGCATGAAAATTAAGAGCTTCTAAAACTCAAATTGTCATTATCACTCCGAATAGAAATAACTATGACAGAATGTCACTGAAGTGGGCCTTCACCACGACATATGATCATGGCTTCAGGCTAAAGCATAATCAGTTTCAGAGCAGCTACAAATGTTAGGCCACTTAACTGAAGTATGTATTTCAGTATATAAGGAATGACTACGCTATTATAACTTTGCTGTTCTTTTCAGGGACTGTAGCGAATCGCATGCAGAATTATATTATGGACTTGTAATAGAAGGTTCGTTGGACGTACCTTGAGCACCCAGCATGGTTGCTTTCACAGTCGACAGGATCTTCAGCTGAGTACCGATAGTGGGGATTCTCTCGCACACTTGCAGGAGATTCTGAAACGAATGAACACAAACTTGTAAACCTAGCACTAATTAATATTTTCGCCATACTATGTGGCACCTTATAGTCCGCAAAATAATTTTATCTGACAAAGTTGTCTTTTTTTAAGAAGATTAGGCGGTTATACTCACGCCGGCACTAAAAGTAAATCACTACAACGCTAACAAGAAATCACAACGCACTAATAAAAAGTCACTCAATAATAATTTATTTATACAACGTGTAACAAATTTCAAATAGTTATTTTCGTTGTACTTGTTTCTGTTCCTAGTTGACAGTGACTGACAGCTGTGTCAGTGTGTCCGTTTATGACATCCCTACCAGTATGACTGTATATGACAATAATACTATTTTATTTAGACAAGCCGTATTAAGATGATAAATACTTACAGTACGGATCCTCTTGTCAGTGCATTCCATGGCCAGATTCTTGGCGAGACGGGTCACCTCCTCAGAGGCCTCGGCGATGGCCTTAGCTGTTGCAATCAGTTCGCGTTTGCTACCTGAAATATTACAAGTTTCTCGAGTCTATGTTGTAACAAAACATCTCAGCAGGTTCTTTAGCAAACTTCACGTAAGGAGTTGATTACAGTACAACGTTTAATTAAAAACGTTATTGAAACTCGATAAAGCCCTTGTTATTAAACAACTTTACCCAAGGGACCCCCTATGTCTATGAGCCAACTCTATTTGTTTTATAACGAAACAACTTTCGCCAGAGGTTCGACACGTTTGTGTGGCTTTCAAGTTAAAGGTGAAGAGTAAAATTATAAGTCAGGCCGACATGTAAATGATTTTATTTCTTCTATGTCTGTCATCCATCACTGTAAAGATTGTTCATTTTAAAGAGTCCGACAGCGTTTCTAAGACCATCCTTGTGGTATATTTACACGCAGTGCAAAATTATGTTTAATTTGTAGCTGAGGGTATCAAGGCCTTAAACAACAGCAGTAAGTCAAACATGTAGCGAAAGTAATTAATGTATTATATACAATGAAACTTACCACTTAGGTTCATTATAACGACTAGCGATCCAACAAGAAGCGTTAAAGTGAACAGATATTGCATGATTAGCGTTGCGACAGAAAGCTTTTAATATACAAAACACATTAGCTTTAGCCGGGTTCCTGCGTGAACCTTTTCGTTTACGTATGAGTTAGTGATTTTGACGAATTACCATCCGTAAGCCAAACGGTCCGTTAATGAAACCCGAAATTAGCGGTATGTTATAACCGTAATAATATATATATAAATATAATGACGCAGATATGAATATGATTGCAGGTACAGAGAATGATTGTATGTAATGAGGCATTTTAAAACTAATTGTCCTGTATGACATAGATGTCGCTACTAGTTTCTGTGTCAATTGTCAATCAAACAGCACAAGCTAGTTTTTTTTTACGACGCATCACTTCTTTAATATTGATTGACGTTGTTTCAATAAGTTTCTGTTAATGAGGTTTTCATTGATATCGACACAGAACACCGTGGCGTCATCTTTTGAGAGAATAGCAGAGTAAATAAAAAAAATCAAAATGCCTCATTGTTAATTTATTATACATATGAATAAATTCCACCAAGCCAAGGAAACAACGTTTGTGCAGCAAATATTGTGGCTTGAAGGTGCAATTCCATATTATGGCATGACGTCAGTGACAATATAATTTAACGGGTATTGGATTTTTATTTTACCTCATTTTTGGAAATAGGCTTTTAGCCCATTTATTTTTTTCGATTATTATCTCTAAGAATGCAAGTGACTCGCGCGTGTAATCAATATCACACGAAAAGCTGCAAATGGAGGTACGGCATTGTACCTATAACAAAAGTTAAGCTTTGCTGTACCTATCCATTTACCGTACTTCAGTCTTACCCTTAGAATCCTGTCTGACGAGTTCAGAGAGTCGCGCCATCAGTATGGCCATCCGTTTAGCCGCGGCAATGATCTCGTTGTCCTTTGACGACCACTCGCGGACTGCTTTGTGCAAGTTGTGCGCTGCCACCTGTCAGAAGAGGGCTATAGTGATACAATTGTTTCTACGTAAATAGCATTTTCGAATCTATCTACTATATAGCTCAGCAAAACGACTGCATCGTATGAAATTTCGAAATCAAATGTTAATGTATAGGACACTAGTCCTTTATTGTATCGCAATGTACGAGGTCGGTCCGGGAGCATCATCATCTCATTATAAGTAGATATTTCTGACGAGTCAGTAAAAGAAACATGATACATGGCTTTAAGCTACTGTTTAACTGTATGTAACAGCACTTATAACGATAAAATAAATAATGTGGACATTCAGAGTATTTGTGTATATAGTAGTAACCAACCAGTATAGGATGACTAGGATGCGGCTGCTTGTTGAATATGTCCTCGCCCTCGTCGTCGGTGTCGGCGGGTGGCGGGGGGCGGGGCGGGGCGGCGGCGGCCGGCGGCGGGGGGCGCGGCGGCGCCGACATCGACAGCGACGACATGTCCGGCAGCACCGGCGGCGGCGGCGGCGGCGCGTACTGCTTCGCCAGGGCCGACTCCACGTCCGTCGTGGCGCGGAGTATCTGGCGACATAGTTTCAAGGTGAAGTAGCGGTGGCTTACTCTGTGATTGTGTCACAGTAGTTTTTTAATGGTCGCGTATACCTCTTCATACAAAAACACACAAACAGCTGATGGAGTTTGTACGGAAAGATTTTTTTATTGACACCTGCTGAAACGGACTCAATATAAGCTGAAACATATATTTTAACGGTATTTACGAATCACTCTGTATAGGGGTGGATAAATATGAGGTTGCGGTTCACAAAACCTATATCGATACCTCGATGTAGAAAAGTCGTATAAACCACATCATCAACTTACCGTTATATAGACCAATCGATAGAGCGGAAAATTCTGTATAAGCCAGCATTCAAAACTCAATTTGACCAAAAGTGGCTTTTACGACCTTTCTACCCCGAAGTATCGATATACAAGACACAGAAATACTTCAAATTAGAGTAGAAACACACATACCTCGTCGTTAGCAGACCTCCACTGCGGCGCGGCGCCGACGTCACCGAGCGCGACGCTCTTGGCGCGAGCGACGCACGCGGGTATTGCCTGTTGCAGGCGACGGTGCGCGGCCGACAGAGCCGACGCGAACGACGGGTCCTCGGTGTTGTCGCGCTCCGAACCGGCCACTAGGAGCACGCGGTTCGCTAAGCTGCAATCACAGTGACCACAGTCAAGGCTTTGCAATGACAATGACAGAGTGTTGGAAGGTGGAACAGAGATAGAAATATGTAGTGGGTGGCACACGAGCTGATAAATGTTGGGAAAAAAGCAGATTCCGATTTTTTTTTTGTTGAAGCTATATAGCTTCAGGTATATAGAATACGTTGGTGTGGTTTAACTAACTTTGTATTCTGCAAAGAGATATTAATTGAAAAAAAAAATTTACAAAGATATAACGATATTATTACTCACCGGGCGATAGCTGAGGTGTTGTCGACCATTTTCTGCGGGTCCTTATTACGGATGGCATCTTCGCACAGGTACGTATGCTTCTGCATTAGCTCGCCTGCACAAATCGCAAGTTATTTATAACTATGGCAATAAACTACCTACTTGAAAGACTAGCTGTAGATAGGGTCTATTTTCGAAGCACCACTAATATAAGCATACATACATATTCGTCACACCCGTTTCCCAGAGGGGTAGGCAGCGATCACTGTATCAAATAAAATTAAGGATGAGGACCCAGACTCAATTTGCAAGGTACAACACATATTGTGATAAGGCTAATCTATACTATCTATACTAATATCTATACTTCTATACTAATATTATAAAGAGGAAAGATTAGTTTGTTTGTTTGTATTGAATAAGCTCCGAAACTACTGAACGGATTTTAATGATTCTTACACTAAAAGAAAGCTACGTTTTTCCAAATGAACATAGGCTACTTTTTATATTGTCTAATTACATTTGGCTTTAAATACTGTAAATAAAAAATGAAATAAATATAAATAAATTTTGTATTGTATCGTCATTGCACCCGTGCAAAGCCGGGGCGGGTCGCTAGTAACATCTATGGCTGAAAGAAGATCCAGATTACTAACCAGCGGTCTTAACAAAGTCCAGTGGGTCGACGGCCTGGTCGCACAGGTCTCGCAGACGGAACAGCGCCTCCGAGTACTGGTTCTTCAAGTTGTTGAAGTTCTCCTCCGCCATCTGATTGAGATACGGCAGTGTTTAAACATTAATTGAATATAAATGTACAAGAGACATGCAATACCTAAACTATAAAAATAGTACTGACTATTATATCACTTGCAGGTATGGTTTGGCAAATAAATAAGTATAGATAAGGATATATTTTTTAAACTATAACCCATGAAAGAATATACTAGATATATAGAGGCCGGTAAGCTTAGGCATGTATTGTGTTTCAAACAAATCCAACATTCTTCATAAGACACAGCATACAGGCGCAATAAATAGCGATAGCAGTCATTTCATCCGACAAAATTATTAATACAAAATAAACATATCATTTACCATAGACAAAAAAATAGCGATTTGAAGACAAAGAAAAACTACAAAAATAAATGCATTTAACTGAAAGCAAAAGGTATTGGGCAGCAAATAAATCGAGCCACAGACAATATTTCATACAATCGTGCTCATTTCAGAAGGTCTAAAATCTATACGATTCTGTGGTACAAGTGTAAGACTATTTTCCCAAATTACGATAAGAATATAATAATAAATGTTGAATATCCACTGACTCTTTACCGTGAATTTTTCCTTCTATGGAAGGAGAAGGTTGTTTCTGTCGATTTTAACATCATGGTTTACCATAAAATGAGTATACCACCAATACAGGGTATAAATCTTAAAGGTTTGTACATCATGAAGTCCTATCTTTTAGACTCTCTAAATCGTTTGTATGAATTAGTTGCTGAAATTAATTGCCCAGAACGTATTATGTTTAACCGATTCTATTCTAAGGTCTTCCATTCAATAAGATAGGAGCTGGCCATTTTTTATACAATATTGAACAAGAATAGGGAATTATGGTCGTGAGATTATGTATGTATTGAACACTAGTACAAAAACAGACAGCATTAATAAAACACACTAATGACGAAAAATACTAATATTATTATGTATCATGTGTTATATGGAGACATTGAAACTAAGGGAATATTAAAGACCAAAGGGCTTCTAACTTGCTAAAATCTTACCGGAAATATACGTGTCCAACCGACAGAAAATCACATTGTTTAAAACAATATATAAAATAACCTATAACTAGTTGACTTTTAATTCTTTGATAGTCCAAGAGCTATTGAACCCTGGGAGTAACGGTTGTCCTGTAAGGATAGAAATTTGTATACTTACGATTTATAGCATGCTAAGAACAATAGCC
>SJJU01012805.1:0-13250 GCA_012932125.1 Conopomorpha cramerella
CCCCTAACAAAGCGCTGCAAGAAAGAAATGACAAGACATCAGGCACTGCGATTGGTCGAAATAAGCTGAGTCGCACGATGTGTGACTTAGCAGCCAATCACAGCGCGTATTCGTTCTATGTCGGGTCTTTATTGGCGTTCTTGCTCTTTAGTAGGGTGTGCAGAAACCAAAGACATTGTTTGAAATTTTTTTTAGGATCAGCTTGTATAGCCGATATACAAGGTAAAATTAAAAATGCTTGCGTATCTCGAGAAATTCTCTCAGTTCCTTGGAGAAATTTGGCCCTGGTGTCTTTAGTACCATGAACGGTACTGGCGACACCTATCATGTGTCATTAGTACCGTTGAAAAAAAAAACTAGTTTATTTATACGTCACCTTTAACATAATTTACCAAAAGCAGTTGATTCAAGGTGACATTACGGATGCATTATTTTAAGAAAATTATTTCTTTTTATAAACTAATCCGGGATATTCCCACTCACTTTCCCACCACTGTGATTCCTGTTCGAGCCAGGATCTACAGCGGCATCCAGAATAGACCAGAGCTCAATCAGTGACGACTGGGCTAGATCCCGAGGGGCCCTAGCCTTCTTCTGTCTTGGATCCCACATAGTTATTAAACTAAAGACGGTATAGAAATAAAAAGAAATTTTTATAAACTAGTAAATATTTTTTTTTAATGGTACTAAGTATGTGTCATAGTAGTGTCATCGGTACCGTTAATGGTACAAATCCACGGTACTGTAGACACACCAGGGGGATATATGCTTCGCATCGCGCACCGAGTGAATTTCCTCGAGTTAAGCCAACGTTTTTGATTTGACGTTGTATAATTTGTAGTTTATTCTTTTTTAGAATACTTGACAGCCTGTTGTTATATTTCTATCCTACTCTAGTGTCGTGTGAAGGAAATGTGACAGTCTCAGAGCAAACAGAACTTGAAAGCCGCGTACCGACTTCAGTCTGTCCCTTTCCCACCAAACTGTATGGAAAATTGTAGTACCTATTTGACAGTTTGCATCCAGATTTACCCTGATACCAGTGGCGTGCACTGGCTTTTACTACAAGATAGGCAGTAATCCCCACAGATTGACACCTATGTATAGGTAACATGCCTTTACCAAATATAGGTACAACTATATACTCACCCACAAAACACAGGACCTTAGTTAGCTTATGTGGTGGGTACAACAAAAAAAGATCTAGCAAGAACTCTATTATTAGGTCGGGTAGCCAAAATACTAAGGTAGGCAGTGTCTTTTTGCTTATATTCTGTGCACGCCACTGTCTGATACTCAGTAAGGGACAAAAGATATCGTACTAGGTACATATATTTCGTAAAGACCAGTTACCTATTACATAGGTGTCAATCCTTGGGCATCCTAGCTATTTAGTCGTTTTTGGTCTGAGGTGGGTATAGATCGTGACTGGCTTGTCATGTATATTCTGAAAGCTCTGATAGACTATATAGGTTTGTACTATATAGGTAGGTTTTCGGGCGTGTCTGGTGTTTGTCGATAATGACGCTCTCGCCAATTGGTTTATAATTTTTATTTCAAAACGTGCCAATAATTGAAGAGTGTGAGGCGGGTATCCTAACACACCGCCCCTTCCCCCCTCCGCGTGTGTAGAAGTGTTAAATTATTCACATTTTATTTTATTTTTAGTTGTTAATTTTATTCTTAATTTAAAAAATGTTTTATCACTGCAAGGGGATGGCCACTCGTTGACTTCTCTATATGTCTCTGTGTCTCTTTGTTTTTTTTTTCTTCTATATATTATTATATTATTTTTATGCGTTTTGCTAAGGTCGAGAGTTGTTAAAAATAAAATACCAACGTTTCGGAAATTTATGATTTCTTACAAAGAAAATATTTTAGATGTAATTCGCTTTAAAATATCATTTTTAAGACAGTGGCAATATGGTATTGTAATATTTATTTATGTTGTGGGTAATAAATATAATATTTGTACTAGAGGGATTAGATAAAGAGATGATGTTTAAAAATAATACCTAATTAGACATGAAGTAGTGATCCCACAAAACTGACAGTCCGACTGATCAATATAGTTTGACAGGACTGACAACTTAGCTACATTTAGTATATTTTATATAACGTAATGTTGTTGCAATTATATATTGTGTTAAAAGGAGTTATTTGTGGGGAGCAGTTGAATTTTATTTTGTCAGAGCGTTCGTAGACAATGTTTTGTTTGTTTTCTTTTTTTTTTATTGTAATTAATTATTATTTTCACCATTACAATAAATAAATAAATAATAATAAATAGCATTTTATATGTACAATTTTTGTATGTGCAATAAATTGTTTATTAGAGAAACGTAATCTCTCTCATATCTTAGAGGATTAGTGTAAAGGAAAAAAAAAAAAAACTTTTTTGCCTGCTTACGGTTGATAAGGTTAAACTCGTACTGATCTACATTATTGTAATGATTAAGGTTTTCGTATCGTCTTTCTTCGTCATTATGGAAATTTGCTGCATTTGTACTTGACGGGATATTCTGTTACATGTCGCACAGTTAGAACAAAAGTGACACAAAACAATGTGTCATTTTATGAAATGAACCTTAACCCTTAATCAAACAACGGCTAGTATATTCTCACCTGACCAACACATACTTTGAACCTTATTGATTGTCTTCACTGGAATTATCTAAAGATATCAGAGAAGTTATCACAGAATAATCATATAGGGAATGTAACACTACAGGACACTGGTACATAACTATTTAAACATTAAACAATAATTTTACATAAAAGCTAGAGTTGATGAGAAACATCACCCGGGTTTGCGTGATGGAGTTGTTCATTATAATAACAAACGTCAATAGAGTCTAAAATCCATCAGAAAAACACCTAACCTTGTCTGATTACGGGTTAACATAAAAGACCATAAAGAGAAAGAAGAATAAAGAAGAGATACAAAATCGGCATGTTTCGTATTGGGGTCCTTTTTGTTCTAACTATACGATATTAATTATACAAAACAAACAAAAGCAAGGATTTTCCGTTTTAAACACAATGAACGAGCGTTTGACCGCCGTCCTGCCTGATGTTAAGCAGCGACGTGGTCTACGATGGAGCAATTGTTTTATCAAGAACGGCAAGATATAGCTATGTAACAGAATATCCACTCTATGGATTAGTTTACAATTCTCATCCATACTAAGTCACCCGATACTTCCACGTTTCACTTGCAATGGTAATAGTACATAGTAAATTTTAGGATAATTAATATATTAATTAAATAAAGGGAAATACAAAATAAAAATATATATACACGTGTAATAATGTAACTCTCTGAATATATATACATACATAGGTGGAAAAAAAATGAAAAAAAAAAAATAGCTTTATGCCATTTAAACGTTTAATTAATTGTGTTTAGTATTTTGTATGGGTGCATGAGGGCGCGTCAGTTGATATTTATTAAGTACTGTCACGCGCCCCGCATGTGGTTTAAATAAAAGAAATATATGCACCGTGAGTTAGATAGAACTAATGAAATGATGAAAAAAAAAAAAAGATTTTTGTAACTAATTAAAAAAAAAACTAGGTAAATAGCACCACAGTTTCTACGAGTCGTTTTTTTTTTTACTTTTTAAAATGAAGCGTGGACTGTGTTGCCAGTAGGGAAATTGTTGCGACGCCGATGATGATGCTTGCGAACGCAAATATTATTCAGTTTTAGTACGTAAATGTAATAAATAATAATATTAATAAATAACACATTAATATCTTCGATTGTGCTGATCGCGAGCGCCGTAGCTTTATAGAAAAAAAAAAAAAACAAATCTAAAAGTTGTCTGTGGAAAATTTTAACCAGATTTTTTTTTTTTCGTTTCTCACAAGCAATACTTTTAGCGGTTCAGCCTTTTGTTTTTGTACTGAAATAGAAGAAGAAAAAAAACAAAAAAAAAAGTTCCTAATATGAGTGGCAATTGTCGGATATTACTGGATTTTTTTGATTTCACGTTACACCTAGTCATAATGTATTAAAGGGGGTTTTTTTTTATTTAAGAAAAAAAATGTTCGTCGCGGCGAAGTGGTGGTATATTTGGAGACGAAAGATTTTTTTTTTGTTTGTAAATAATAATAATATTTATACATTTTATTTTCTAGTTTTAAAACTCTTGTGTTCTTTTAATTTTCTCTCTAGTAGCACTCATACCTATGCTCAAGTGTTAAATTTATTTATGTGCTAGAGATATTGTCGTGGTTTGTACGATCTTTAAGTGTGCCCCGGCAAGTGATTGGTGAACGAGCCGACATAGAAGAATGCGCGCTGTGATTGGACGTTATGTCTATTCTTGACGGCGTTCCGCTAGTTTCGACCAATCGCAGCGCGTTTGGTGTCTTGTCGTTTCTTTCTCAGAGTGTTATGCTTGCGCGGGCAGCAAAGTGTTATACAGAGTGAACCGGAAATACTGTTTCAAGACGAAGTCTACTGTTTCTGTAGACCCTACTGAGCCTATTTCAGCAGGTGTCAATGACCCGTAATGAAAAAATATTTCGGTCTTCACATACAAATTCTATCAGCTAATTGTGCATATTTGTATGAATTGATAGTCACAGTGGATTTCGGCTTACAGTGGTATTCCCGATTCATTATGTATAAGTAATATAAAACATAAACTTGTACCTAATTTTTTATTGCATATGTTGTTATTTTTCTGGTGTGTCCCATTAGTTCTATAGAACCGGAACTTTGTCCCACTTTTCCCACATAGACAGAAAATTGACTATTTGTCTTGTTCTGTAGAACAAATGGGAGTTGCGGGATGAGTCTCATTATTACCACTGAGAATAACCATTGATGTTATTACTGATACTACAATGGGTAGGTCTCCCACTATTTCCATTATTATTGCTATGGTTCCATCATCTAGCCACATAACGTCCTATACTGGACGACACGGTCTCCCCCTAACGATTTTCACGGATCATTTGGAAGGCTATTGTTACGTCTAGCAAATTGCAATGAAAAATGGAGAAAGTGGGACACACCTGGTAATAGTGAGACTCAACTTGGATATTTACCTATTTTTTTCATGTACCTTTATGAAGTAATACTTTTAGTAACACGAGTGTACCTATTTTATTTTATTAGTCATGTTGTAGGTATTTTGTCTCCATATTTATTATGGTCATTTTGGAATGGAAAGTTTTCCGGATTGTTTGCAGAGTATTATGGGTGTTTGCGCTTTCAATTCATACAAAAATATGTTTTGGTAACAAAAAAATAAATAAAACGAAACTAAAACACGAAATCTTTCCATTCACACAAGGTGAGGGGTTTAATTAACGATTATTAGGATTTAAAAAATATGTAACTAATGAAAAACGTGTTCCATGACATTGTTTTACATTTCGTACCTTTCTGTTTGTTTTTTAATACAAAATTGGCGATGATGTTGTAGGTAGGTTATTGAAATGCGAGCAGTATTTCTGCGAAATCGTGTCTAAGCTGTATGGCAGCTGTATACATTCATTTTGTGTAAAACGAATTATTTAAGAAGACTTTTTGCTACCAATTACATCACACATTTATCAAATTAGTGCGAGAATGTTAAAAAAAGCATGAAAAATAGTGTTAAACATGAAATAGTTTGCTTGGACACAATTTGACAGAAACACGGCAACACTAACAGAGTGTAAGATTGAAATGAAGTTTGAAATGTTGTTTTTTTTCTTTTGCGCTTCAGACGCGCGTTTTATTCCTCTGGGTTGTTACGTTAATATTGGGTTTTAACTTATACCTTAAGATATTCAAAGTATTGTTATACTGTCGCTGTATGACAGTTTAGAGTTCTCATTTTAAGTTGTAAACCGACGAATCTGGCTTTGTTTTTAAAAATAATTGTGTTTCATTATTATATCGAGCGAAAAGCAAATAAACATTTCTTATAAGTAAAAACGTGATTTTTGTAATTATTTTTGGACCTCGGAGCACGTTTCAGATGTTCGACTGGCGGGAACACTCAGCAATCATTTCTAAAACTAATTACGAAAATCAGTACCATTGAACTATTTGGGAGAATTGGGAGTATAAGGATTGCTTGGTGTTCTTGCAGAGTCGGACAATGAGAGTGCACCGTCGTCTACACCGGTGAAAACACCCCCCGACGACCCCCCCACTGAGCCCGAGCAGAAATCGCAAGAGCTCATGCTCCTAGAGAAGATACAAGCTGAAGCCGCGGCCTTTTACAACTACAGCGACCTACCAATAGAGCAGAAAGAACGGAAACTCGTCCGGACGAATCTGAACAATAAGTACGATAGATTGTCGCTCGACGAACTCGCAGGGAAACGGTCCGCAGACAAAACCTCGTTAGATTTCAAAGTGCTGTCTTTGGAAGAGATTAGGGCGAAGAAACGCAACAGTCTAGACATCACTGCCGGAAAACCTATAACACTCAATTTGAATAGAAAAAGGAAAACGTCAGAGACAGTCATAGAATCGGGCAATAATAAAATAATTAAACTCGTAAGAAGTAATTCTATAGTGTATAAGAAGGTAGATAAAAACGCAGCGCCCGCTGCTCCAGTTAAAACAGATAATAGGGTTACCGAAATGGAGAGTAGAAAGCGTACCATTTCCGACGAGTGCGACATTTTAGAACTACAAGACGATGACTTGTACGACGACTGCTTTAGTACTAAAAAACTTAAAACAAACTATCCAGTAACTACTTCAAAACCAAAGCTAATTAGGAGTAAAAGTTCCGGCAACGATGAGAAAACTGACAGTACAAATGTAACGGAAACTCAACTCGATGACTCAGATTCTGAAGTACAAGTAGTTAGAGACGAATTGACAGATCCAGTGACAACAGACATAATAGAGTTAGACGATAGGAACGACACAGATGTCGTTGATCTGAGCGACGACGAGGTAGATATTGTGATATCGGACTATGAACTAGGTTTAGGTAAGAATGTACCTGATGTTGTTGCCAGTTGTAAGGTGAGAGGTAATGAGGACAGTGAAGATGTCTTGAACGAAATTAACGAGATATTGGACGACGATTTATGAGAGTCGAACAGTGTTGTGATCTGTTTAGAGTGATGTGACTACTTCTTTTTAGATCTTGTAAATAACAGTGAAGATTCATAGAATTAGAATTCTTAAGGGCTAAAGTTATGAGCTTTTCAAACTAATGCTGTCACTTGTGCCTGTGATAGCATGCGACTTTTGTAAAGTGGCTTACTGTATGATGCGTTTGGGAGTGAGAGGCGATTGGCGGGTGTACCCAAATCAAAAGCTCAATTAAGCATCTCAAAAAATCGTACAGAAATAATACTTATAAGGAAAATAGTACGTGCGGTATTGAAGGCACGCTACCCTCGCTGATCCAGTGTTAGGTGTGCGGTTGTATAATACCTACTGGTAAATTATTGCTACGATCAAACAAAATGAAACGAACGTCAAAAATTTGTACGGAAATAGTGCCATCATAAAAAAAAAATGCATTTACATATTTCAATAGTTTTTAGTAAGTATGTGAATTAGGGCTTTATGTGAAAAACTCGCAACTCATATTCTTTAACTTTTTGAAGTTATCGTTAAAATAAAAACTTTTGATTCGGGTACACCCGCTATTCTGACTCACGTTTGGGAAGGCAGCTGTGGACCATTAGGCGAAGAAGCGAGATAAATTCACTTGGTCTGATATCTATAGAAGACTACATTAACGATTAATAACACTGTATTATTTCGCCCCTCGAATTAATTTCGAGGGGTAATTCCCATTTGTTCTATAGAAAAGTTTTATCCCACTTTTCCTAGAGAAGGAAAACGTCGAACAAACTACTGTTGTTGAAAAACGTGTTGTTTTATAGAGATAATAGGATTTGCCCAATTTGAGTTGGGATTTTTAGAACTCTTATCCAATAATTAAATTGGGTTGCAATGCAGTACGCGACCATAAGGTGGTCATTTTTGGAATAACTCGTTTCTGCCAGTGTTGTAGATTGTGGTGCAAAATATATTCAAATAATACATTTGTACAAGTTTTAAGTACATAGTCTAGATAATATTTAATGAATAGGTAGGTACGTATCACAAAGAAAAAAATTAGATAGACAAACGATTTGTACAGACTTTTGTACAGTTCAGTCACATGTAAATATTAAGTTTTTGTTTAATATTTTGTGTAAGTATGTTCCTATCGTTTTAAATTTGGCTTGTACCAAGATCGGTACTTAGTTTATAGGGAGGTAGATAGTTTTTTAGATTCACAGTAACAGACTTGGCTACATATCTGTGGAAAGGTTTTTTTTCATTATATCCTGATTATACAACGTTTTAAAATTTGTTGACCAAACTCGAGAGCGTAACTCTTTCTGAAAAGTGGCAATCTTATTTTATTTCTTATTTTTTTTTAATCGCTATGGACAAACGTTTGACCACCATCCTGCCTGATGTTAAGCAGCGATGTGATCTACGATGGAGCATACTTGTTCAGTAGGTACCTATTCACCCGCGACTTGCGCGACACCGCGACACTATTATCTTAAGCGATTATATTTGTATGTATATGACGAGTATAATTACTACAAGTGCCTCTACTTATGACTAATTCCGAATATCTACCGTGGAAAATCCACCCCCGGGTGAATAGTGGGAAAACACGCGTCCAAGAATCCACCTCGTCATATAAATTAAATTTCCAATTGTATGGCAGGGTGTATAAGCAAGCGCACATTTTCCGAATATCTAACGTGGGGTAGATTTTCTAGGGTGGATAACCGGAATAAGCCACTTTAGGATTAAAAAGCGTGAAGTGTATATTTTGAATACCATTCACTATAGTCAGTGGTAGGAGGAGGAGGAGGTATAAAAAGACCCACGGTACGACCAGCCCCCCTAGCAAAGCGCTTCAAGGACACGACATGGAGCAAATATGCGCCGTGATTGGCTGTTGTCATACATCGTGCGACTCAGCTAGTTTCAACCAATCGCAGTGCTTGGTATGTCTTGTCATGTCTTTCTTGGAGCGCTTTGCTAGGGAGGCAGTGGTATTATTGGCTATGTGCGCGACGGTGGCGACGAGTAGCGTTTACAACATTTGCGCAAGCTGTCAAATAATAAAATGTAAATATTGTTAGTTTTCTTTGCAAATATAAATAAAACCAAAGATTAAAATAGTATTGTTGACAATATTTAAGTGAAATTTATTCAATAGTTTGTAAAATTTCCTAATGTAATAATAAAAACCGGGTTTGAAACTACTACACATAATATTAGTTTCCAACCAGAAACTAAGATAAAAGACAATCAATTAGTATTAGCCTGAGCATGTAACAACCCAACACGTTAAAAAGTTAACATCGCAACAACAGTCATGGCCCATTTCTTTGCTTTGATTTTGTATTGTAATCAACCTTTTGAAAGCTGATCATGACTTGTTTCCAATTTCTGCCGTGTTGTGCGCTGCGGTCGTTATCTGTCTGCCACTACTTGCTTTGCACATAGCCAATAAGGGGTGCCGTGGGTTTGAAATGGTAAGTTTGTATGAAGTGGTGACTTTTTTTTGTTTTGACATAAGGTTCCTTGGGAAAACTTGTTTGGTATCATGGACTGAGTTACTATCTCGAGTTTTGCTAACGCTTTTGATTTAACTTTGAATTGTACAATGTGTACTTTGTTTTTTTTTTTTAAAGATTTATCCATGTTAAGGATATTCTAAGCTGATCAATAAGGGTACTTCTGTATTTTAAAATTTGATAACATTTAAGAGAGTTTTACATTGGTTATAATTAATTCTGTTAACAAAATTGTTCGCAATCGCTCGAGTCTGAAAATGAAGAGTTTTCTAAAAAAAAACTTTCAAAGATACACACATCAGTGTCTAGGGATCAAGTAGGTACATTTTAGAAGATTGCAATCAATATATTTTACAAAAACTGAATTCATTCATAATTTATTCAAAATGTGGCGATAAGTCATTGATACAGTCATGGCGAATAAGGTAGGAGACCAATCCAGAAGATTAGATTTGATTTAAATAAATTAGATTTTTTTAGAGCTAAAAATGTTCTTGATCCCTAGACACTTGATGTGTGTAGTAGCAAACGAAAGAGATTCACCCAGGTGAAACAGCGAAGTGAAGCACGGGTCAGTACCCATTTATTTATGTAAAGACCAGGATTGTTTATTACAAATCTTAGTATAGGTACTTATCTTAGTGACCCGGCAATTTATGTGATCTAGCTATTGTGAACCTCGCTTGAGGGATACGTTATTATTAAAAATTAAAAGGACTAGTCTCAATGTTACGGTTAATGTGGTTGGTGCTCAATTTTAAAATATACTTACTGATAGTCTAAACTCACTTGACACCTTTCAAGAGGAACATGAGCCTTGAGTACAAAAAGTATTTGTAAAATAAACAATCTGTCAAAAGATAATGGGAAAACAAAAGAGATACAACTACTTTATTTTATGATCGTTCGTCATGAGTGGTTTTTTTTTTAAGAGAAACGTCCTCATTAATGTTCACTTTTCTTTAGCACCGAACTACTGAGACTCGACCATAAAAAGTTTCCAGTGTGACCATAGTTAAAAAACAACATGTTCTGTGTTGCCAGTTATCATACTGAATGATCTAAATGGAATAAAAAAATGAAAGACGGAAAAGTTTTATTACTTTGATCCAAAAATGTATTCTATATTTAAACGTTTAACGACATGACACATTTATTCACAATCAATTTGATCTTACAATATCTATCTATAAAATAGTAAATTCGAAATCAATGGCTTAAGATTTGAGTTTTTTTTACATTACTATTTTTATTTTACATTAACTCTGAGGAGATTCTTAGTACAATATTAATCATTATTATCCTACTTAAACAAACATAGTATGTACATCTAAACTTAAGCAATGATGCCTTAATACAAATAAAATAAAACACTAGGTAAGTACTACATTGATTAGTAAAACAAAATATAATGATAGTTTTTTTTAGTCTAACATACAAAAGATATACTATATAATATTTTGTGCAGGTATTCTTGAAATGCAGTACCCAAACTTATACATACAAAGTGATATCACACGACGTCCTTAGTGAAACATATAATTAATGTCTGTGTACATAATTGGAAAGAATAAGCACAGAAATAAGGAATTTTCCAGTTTGGCATCATTGTTGTCATATGCGTGGAGATTTTGACATGACATGACAGAAGCAGACACGAATATCTGTCATTAAACTACATGTCTTGTCACTTCATTTGTGGAGCGCTTCTAGTAGGGAGGCAGCAGTGGAAAAATATAGGCTGATGATAATTAGTTTGACAACTAGGAACGAAACTCCGACAAATAAACGTCACAGAAAATTCCCCATTTCTTAGCACTTGTCTCATTAGTTCTTCCGAACTAGTGGGACACAATATTTCTTCGATACTACTGGGATTTATGTTGGTATACAGTTATTACAACAGAAGACAACTCAGTCCTACATCTTTTCTTTATATCTAAAAATACCTACAAGATGTATAAAATATAAAGTTGTAATCCTAGTAAATTTGAGCCTACTATTTGTGCTCCTGTCTTATATTTTGTGTGGACTAAGATATGTTTGTTCTTTGTGATTCTATACAACTAGCGAGTATATTCTAAATAATTTGTGTGGTTTGATAAGATCTGTGTTGCCTGTCGCCCCTTTATTATCTGTGATGCGTCTACTTTGTGGTCTACAAAGTAATGTTGGTCCCATACCATGAGGATTTAAAGTACCATTGTTTACATTGTGTGACAGTGACAGTATTATACCACTCGTCTACTTCTGTCCCTTTCACACAGCGAGAACAGTATTGCTATAAGACCCAATAGTATGGGGCCTGGTCGATAATTGTGTTTCTCCCATTAGGCCGGGTGTCCACCAAAACTGAGGTTTTTCATACAGCTCTAGTCTACTCGATAGCCGAGCTGTGGTTTTTGGGGAACTCCTATTTGTTCTATAAAAAATTGCGCTATTGAAAAAAAAAATTCTTCGTCCTTTTCTTACAGTACAAAAAGTGGGAGAGAGAAACATGTTTTATAGAACAAATGGGACATTTCCGTTTTTTTTGTATGAAATATTTTCTTTTCTACGTTTTTGTGTGGAGACTCGGGTCTTAGGATTGGACTACATTTGGCCGGACATCGTGGGTAGATCCCACTGTTTAGATTGTTTTGTTACACCTTGCAAAAAGTAATGGTAATGGAGAATTTTCAGGGCCCCTGTTTTTCTTAGTTATGAGAGAGTCATAGATGGCGGTAGTTGTATTAGGGGGACAAATGTCAACGAAATTACAAACTTCAAGCTGTCCGTATTTAAGGCAAATTACTTAAATTGACAGTAATTTTTTTATTGTTTGTCTACATGTTACAAAAGTGTCTGAAGTCTTAAATAACATGCAAATAATAAAAAAAAACGCACTAAAATATAACTGACAGAAGTCCCGCTGGATATCTACTAGCGACATCTAGATAATAAACTTTTGGAGTTTGAAAATTCCCCATTAGAAATGATGGGATAAACTCGGAGACTCTTTTTTCGTCAATAGTTTACTTTTACTAGAGTGAGATATAATACGGGAATGCAATAGCACGCGTTTAAAACCTTAATACTATGGTACTCTTGTTTGCTTTCTCGCTCTAACAAATGGGTGTTATGAGCCACAGAAAAGGGATGGATGGAGGAGAAAGGTGATTCCGATATTTTGTCTTGCATATTCCCATTATCAATTGCAATACGAAAAAACAGCATTTCTTTTTTAACCACACTACCAAAACGATACCCCAAAAGGCCAAGTAGGTAATGTTGGTATTTCAATACAATAGTAGAAAACTGACAACATAACCTGAGCTTTGGGCCGAGGGATGGGCGAGAGTTCAAGTTAATTTTCAAATCAGTAATACTTATTAAGATTACCAGCGTAGCTTGGTCTTAGAGGTGTCGTTTTGGTGGTGTGGTTCACGATTAACGGATTTTCGTCAAGGGCTACCAAGGTTTTAAAGTGAGTGTAAGTATATCTATTAATAATAGCTGTCATCTTAACACATTGACACTTGGCGCTTGTCTACACACATCAAAAGTGTCTAGGGATCAAGTACATTTTAGAAGATTGCAATCAAGAATATTATGTTACAAAATTCAGATACAGAATTCATTCATAATTTATTTAAAATGTGGTGTTAAGTCATTGATACGGGCATGGGGAATTAGGTAGG
>SJJU01012806.1:0-13567 GCA_012932125.1 Conopomorpha cramerella
GGTCTCCTACCTAATTCCCCATGCCTGTATCAATAACTTATCACCATATTTTGAATAAATTATGAATGAATTCAGTTTTTGTAAAATATATTCTTGATTGCAATCCTCTAAAATGTACTTGATCCCTAGACACTTTTGATGTGTGTATTTGTTAGCCGTTCATAATACGTGCCGTAGAGCTTATTATATTTATTTCACATATAACTGTTTAATCGAAACGTTGTCACTTCGATCCAAGAACAAAAAAAAATACATCTCTATTAATTGATGACAACGAGCTAAGAAGCAATAGAACGTCCAACGCTGAGATACAAATGTCATCGCCATACATTTGGTTGTCAGTTACATCCATTCTAAAAATTGTTCATGGATTTATCAATGTGTCAGAATTTGCTTCTTAGATGACGCCGACTATAAGAAAACCATGCAAATGTCTATTATGTTATTTCACATTAAATGTGTTGAACAATTTTATTAACTGCTATTAGTGGAGTACTTACGTTCCACGTACTTACGTTCCACTCCACTGCGCGCCAGCAAAGGTTTTGTGATGTCTTAGTCCTTGTAAAAAAAAACAATGTATAATTAATCGTGTGTGATAGCGCCATTTTGTATCGATGAACGACTGAAATAATCGCCAAGTCATTCTCAAAATTATGTACTTGATTATTGAGCATATCAATGAAATATATATATACACATTATTGTATGAATTGGATATTGGCCTAGTGGATATGTTTTTGTATCAGTCTGTCCATATGGGGAGTTTTCTTTGACGTTTCTCTGACAGATTTTCGTGCGGATAACTGTCATTACTCTCATACTTTCCAAACAAAGTTTGACAGCAATGACAATACTGAACTGTCATTACTCTCAAACTTTCCAAACAAAGTTTGACAGCAATGACAATACTGAACTGTCATTGCTATTGTCATTGCTTGAACTGTCATTGCTCTCATACTTTCCAAACAAAGTTTGACAGCAATGACAATACTGAACTGTCATTACTCTCATACTTTCCAAACAAAGTTTGACAGCAATGACAATACTGAACTGTCATTGCTATTGTCATTGCTTGAACTGTCATTGCTCTCATACTTTCCAAACAAAGTTTGACAGCAATGACAATACTGAACTGTCATTACTCTCATACTTTCCAAACAAAGTTTGACAGCAATGACAATACTGAACTGTCATTGCTATTGTCATTGCTTGAACTGTCATTGCTCTCATACTTTCCAAACAAAGTTTGACAGCAATGACAATACTGAACTGTCATTACTCTCATACTTTCCAAACAAAGTTTGACAGCAATGACAATACTGAACTGTCATTACTGTCATACTTTCCAAAGTTTGACAGCAATGACAATACTGAACTGTCATTGCTATTGTCATTGCTTGAGCTGTCATTACTCTCATACTTTCCAAACAAAGTTTGACAGCAATGACAATACTGAACTGTCATTACTCTCATACTTTCCAAACAAAGATTGACAGCAATGACAATACTGAACTGTCATTACTCTCATACTTTCCAAACAAAGTTTGACAGCAATGACAATACTGAACTGTCATTACTGTCATACTTTCCTAACAAAGTTTGACAGCAATGACAATACTGAACTGTCATTACTCTCATACTTTCCAAACAAAGTTTGACAGCAATGACAGCTGTCCGCCCGAAAATCTGTCAGAGAAACGTCAAATAAAATTCCGCAATGTTTCTTTGAAAATAAAAAATAATTGTCTATGAACTGCTGCTCAAACATAGAGCATAGGATTTTTAAGAGCAAATCTATGATTTTGTGAGAATATTTCTTTTATTTGTTGTACTATAGGATGCTAACAAACTTATAAAAAAAAATATTATTAATTATATTATTATATTGATACATTTCGTGTTTATCATTTCTTTTATTTATTCCTATAGCTTCAAGTACATCACACATTGCGGGAATATTTCAGATCTGCAGCTCAGTTCGTACCTTATGGAGTATAGCAGTGGCGTGCACACCATATAGGCAAAAAGACACTGCCTACCTTAGTATTTTGTCTACCCGACCTAATAATAGAGTTGTTGCTAGATCTTATTTTGTTGTACTCACGACATAGCCTAACGAAGGTACTGTGTTTTGTGGGTGAGTAGATATGTACATAGATGCCTTTACATCGTAAAGACAAGTTACCTATACATAGGTGTCAATCCTTAGGTATTACTGCCTACCTTGTCGTAAAAGCCAGTGCACGCCACTGGAGTATAGTTAGTTCGTAAACTGATTTGCAAGTTAAGTGAAACTATTGTAAGAACATATTTGTAAACCAGTATCAAGCCTTAATTTTCACTTGTTATTCAATCAACGTTGTCCAATTGGCAATTTTTCATCGTCAATGGGTACCGGTTCTGGCGACAGACTGGTATAATATAGTCACGGAGCACCTGGTTCTATGCCCTTGAGTACCCTTCAACGGCCAAGTCACACAACACTAACTATAATAATGAAGAAATCGCAGTAAGGGACCTTACACTTGGCACGATTTTGTCTAGATTTCATTACTTTTTAGAGATGAGCAAGCAGCTCCATCGTGACTTTGCTAGTTTTTTTTACAGAATGTTTTTGGTGGGATCTAATCTTTTGGCTTGGTCTCTTACCTAATTCCCCATGCCTGTATCAATGACTTATCACCACATTTTGAATAAATTATAGTATAAAACAAAGTCTCCTCCCGCTGTCTTTTACTACGTATGCTTATATCTTTAAACCTACACAACGGAACTTGATAGAATAGAATAGAATATAAGTTTATTTCGCATAAAATACAGGTATTACATTAGTTACAGTTAATGCGGTTTGCTTTAGTTTATAAAGTGATTCTTGAAGAAGGTTTATATGTATAATACATGCATATAATAGCAGAGAAACACTGTTAATAATTAATTTATATTGGCAAAACAAACGTTTGACGGGTCAGCTAGTTTGGTATAAGAACAACATGAAAAAACAGGGAGGGAGGAACAGAAAAAACAAAAAAAACAATCGCGTTCCATTTTGGAACGGTTACATTTCTTCTAAATAATTTCCTGATCGGCCAGTACCACTGTAATGGGGAATTTTCAGTGCCCTTGTTTCTCTTAGTTATGACAGATGGCGCTAGCTGTAGTAGGGGGATAAAAGTCAAGGAAATGACTAACTTCAAGCAGTCAGTGTTTAAGGTGACAGTTAATGTCTTTATCGTTTGTTTACATGTTACAAAGGAATTTTAAGTTTGAATAACTTACCCAATTATTAATAAACTGTACTAAAATACAACTGACAGAAGTCCCCCTGGACACCTACTAGCGACATCTAGATAAGTAATTTTTGGAGTTTGAAAATTTTTTTTCCCCATGATGCAGGCCACATAATTTAAGAAGGATAGGTTTTTATTTAGACAAAAATAATCATGCAGATTAAGGATCCGTGTAGATGACTCCTCCTCATAAATACCTCCCTCCCTCCTGTCTCTTGCATCCCAGGGGGAGGGAAGTATTACTACGCATTTGTACTTGTCGAAAAATAATGTGGCTTAGGCTGGCTGGACAAGTTTTGTATTAAATTGTATATATATTTATTTACTATCTTAAGAACTAACACACCAAAATTATAAAAGAAATACAATTAAAACAACAAGCAAAAATATAAAATGACACAACAACAAATAACAGAAAAAATATGCATGAGTGTATCTACTAGCAGTTGTTAGCACTGAGCGTGTGCCAGCTCTCACGCTAGTAAAAGGGTCCCGACTCAGCATAATGCCACAGTTACCTGCAGCGCTGGTGTACCAGCGAAACCCGACAGAGAGACAGCGTTTCTCGACTCTATAGGGGTATTTCCAACGATCGGACGGCACGGCACCTGGTCAAGTTCTACTCATCATTATCATCATCATCAGCGGCACGGCGTCCACTGATGGACTAGGGCCACCCCCGATGATTCCCATTATCTACTAGTCGAAAGTCAACCGCCGGATCGTTCTCGCCTCTTTGGAGCGCGTGGCCAATCCATCTCCACTTGCGCATAATGCCCATAATCGCCACGCTGGGCTGGCGTGTTGGCGATCGCAAGTGTGTTGTGGTTTAACTCACAGAGAGCGATACATAGCCGTGTGGTTACGGCGAATAGAATACATGTGTCACCACCCCAGCCAAACTTTTCCCGCTATGGGGGTCGTAAGAGACGACCGAGGGAGCCCCTCCAGAGGATGGGCAGCAGCGCTTTCTGTGAGTTAAACCACAACCCCACTGCGATCGCCAACCCGCCTGCCAAGCGTGGAGATTATTCATCGTCCCAAATGATCATGGAAATCATTGGGGGAGGCCTTCTTCCAGCAGTGGACGTCATATTGTGGCTGATGATGATGATCGTATACTTCATGTCTGTCTCTCAGAGGGATAGGCAATCGATATTCTGTTACGACTTTGATACATGTCTTCTTGTTTCAGCCATGTTTTAATTACATTTCATTACATGGTAGGCTGTAGGGCTGGCTATACATAATAATAATCGTTTATTTCAAGTTACAAGACTCATATAACAACTATAGCAAAAAGGCAAATTATATTTTCTACAGCCGGAGGGTGCAAAGAAACCAGATAGGTCTTAAGACGAAGTATTTTATTCTAATTTCTACAAACTAGGAGAGAGAATGGACCCGATGTTAGGTGTCACATTGCTCAACTATCTACAATCTAACTATTCTAAAAGAGTATGGACCCAATGTGAGGTGTCACATAGCTCTTGTGTAAAACTAGTGAGCCGATCCGATGTTAGGACTCCACTGACGAAGCGGTAGACTCTCATCATTCTCGTTGGCTCGGTCCGGATGGTGTACGTGATCGGCGTCAGCGCATCATGGGCACGTTGCGAGGAATCAGCACTTTCGAATATGAGGCATATTGAGGTAAATGATGGCGCAATACTGCATCGATGCACGTGGATGTAGAACGCCGACGCAGCAGTGGCTCGTTCGAGGCGCGTGGATATAACAGGCACATAAAATAAATCAATTAAAAATAAACAAAACAAAATTAAATTAAAAACAAACACAATACAACAAGCTGGCTAGATGGAGGCAGATGGGCGGTGAAGACCACAACAGTGGTTAATATAGACACAGTGGGGCCTGGCCGCCACTGCCGCCAGGAGGGTGTTGGAGCTGCCCCGCGTTCTGCTCACCAGAGAGTTGAGACTCGAGGTCTTCTCACACCCTTTCGGGGTGGGGAAACGGTGTGTGCGCCTGCCCGTGGTGTCATCGCCTCCCGTCCGTGAATACGGGAGGGTCATTGGGCGTGCCCCTTTAGTCCCCGGCGGGGGAACTCGAGCGAAGGATTGCGGGCGTTGAGATGACTATACAGGACCCTTTTACCCCCCCCTCTCCCCCCCCCCTCCCTGACGCAATAAGACGGGGTGTTACAAGTTTGACGTGTGTGTAATCTGTGTGTCTGTCTGTGGCACCGTAGCTCCTAAACGAAAAAACCGACTTTAATGTTTTCTTTGTTTGAAAGCTGATTTGATCGAGCTATGTTTGATTGATATCTGTTCACCTACTCAAAAGTTATGGGAGTTGAAAGTGGGGAGGAAAAATTTAACTTGAATCAGTGTGTCCAAGTGGGGTATCAAATGAAAGAGCACGACACGTATATTTAGAATCTGTTTATTAAATGAAAATTGGATATTTTGTTCAAAAGTTATGAGGGTTGAAAGTGGGGAAAAAAATCGACTGTACAAATATGTTCAAGTGGGGTATCAAATGAAAGGGCAAGACGCGAACATTTAAAATCGGGGTTTTTTTTATTAAAGGTCATTGGGCGAAATCTGACCCGGTTTTCGAAATATGTCCTACAAACATTAAATTACTTTTAAATTATTGAGTTTTAGCATACCTTTCATTGTATGTAGTTTTTAGAACAAAAAATCGCGGCAGATGTCCTAAAAACAACGTTAAGTGTTTCAAAATATTTACTGTTGTAATCAATAAAAGTAGTTACAATAACAGAAATGCACGGCTAGGAGGTGCATTAGCCGCCTCACTCGCTTATTGGAAAGTTTTATTAGTATTTTGTTGATGTTTGTGTAGTCGCTCTGTGTTGCGACGAAGGAAACATATTCTCACAGTACACTTTTCCAGTTCGTCGGATCCTTGACTTGTAACCGGGAGGTCGCGGGTTCGAGCCCGGCTACTGGACGTGTACCAATGGGACTCTTTTTCAGAACCTATGTACACAACGCAACGCTCGTACGGTGAAGGACAACATCGTGATGAAACCCGCACACCATAAGGTGTGTGAACCCTATAACGGCGAAGGGCTCACCCCCTGTCACGTTGGGTGAAGTACGCTTTGTAGCCTTTACTTCAATTGATGCCAATGATGCCGCGTTCGATTTCACAGGGTGGACGTTCGACGACTTGATATTATTTCCACTGGGCACCTATCACCTAAGGATCGCCAGATCATACGTCCATGAACACTTACGACCAAATGACCTATATTATATTGTGGAACTTTACCGACACCACGAATCGGTAAATAAAAAAAAACTTTGATTCGCGATAGAATTCAGTCGCGACAGGTCAGAAGTAAACAATATTATACACTTTCATATTGATGAACTCTACAAGTGAGGGCAGTGATAGTATAGAAGATTATTACTGTTCTTGTATTCACCAAGTGGATGCCGAACTATCCCACGCTGTGCACATATAGGCAGTATGGTCTACTTTTTGTCAGGAACAAATAGATGCGCCAGCAAGGTTCTTGGACGAAACTATCGTGCCTGTTGACTTTGATCATGTTGGATAAATACGATATTGTAATACTACACATTTGTTTTATTAAAAATAATTAGATTCCTACATCAGTATTAGGGAGATAGAATAAGTTTTAATTTTTATGGTAGAATAAGTTTTAATCATTTTAGGTGATCAATAAATAGATAGTTAAAGGCATCAGACAAACGCAACGAGTTTAGTTGGTCCACCGTGTGACGAAAAAACCGTTGCAAATAATCGACAAATGTCGAATCATCCCTCCTTCTACTTATACTTTAATTTAATTTTTTGGGCAGATTCCCATACACTACATTAATGCGACATATATTTTCGTAAACTAGGGATGTTTATCTAAACATCCAAACCAATTTTGTTTCTGTAGGCCGTGGGTATGGTTTCCATACTAAGTTGCCCAGTGACCTTTGCTAATATAATTATAAGATTATATTTAGTGTTAATGTCATTTAGTGCCCTTGAGCTGTTCACCAGTCGGGGATGTATCCGGTCATGAAGCATGTGTTAAATTAGTATTAAGTCATATTTATGTTAAGTATACTTAGCGTAGCGTGTAACCGGGAGGTCGCGGGTTCGAGTCCGGCTACTGGACGTGTACCAATGGGACTCTTTTTCAGAGCCTATGTACGCAAACGCTCGTACGGTGAAGGACAACATCGTGATGAAACCCGCACACCACAAGGTGTGTGAACCCTATAACGGCGATGGCTCACCCCCTGTCACGTTGGGTTAAATACGCTTGGTGAATCGTGGGCATTTGCTTATTAAGCAAGTGCCTCTGCCTACCCCGCTTTGGGATTAAAAGGCGTGAAGTGTATTTTTTTTTTTATACTTAGATGTACCTAAGCCCTGGCAATTTGAAAAGATGTCAGTTTCTTCCCGGTTCTTCTATCCAATAAAAGAAATTAATTCGAACAGGGGACGTTTACTTTTGTTTTGTAAAATCATAAATGAGATTCATCAAGCTATTGTGTTATACTACTGTATATCTGTACGAAATAAACGATTTGATTTGATCATATCCAGTCCATATTGTATGTACGGTCGGTCGGCCAAGAAAATGGTCTATCAGTTTCGATGACACTTCCTGTGTCACTAAAACATCAATAAGATAGAGTTGGTATATTGTGACAAGTGAACAATGAACCTTCTTAATGTCTAATGACATTCATATGAGTTTCAACCTTAGGGTGGTAGAGCAGATTCTTGGCCGACTGTACCTATCTACATATTATTATTATTTTAGAATATACTGCCATTCGGTATTCGAGTATTAATCAGTACAATCGCGCTCAACATCCGTTTCCCTCTTTCCTCTCCGCACTTTTGATAAAATAAGTACAAATAGTGTTGAGCAAACTCATAACACGAACGTTTGATTGGTATTTATTTTCGTTTAAAATAGTGGTTTTCCCTATTCCCGGAAACTATAAAAGCCTGGGTTGTGAATATTATTCGTTCAGTTTGTGATATATTTGTGTTAAGTGTATGTTTTGTGCGTTGGCGTGAGTTAATTTGTAACTATGTACCGTTCGTCGTAATCGGGTATGTCAAGTACCTTTTTCTTTGGAGACGACAAAATTCGTTATGGATAGGTAATTAGGTACCTACTCAACCGCCCAGAGGAACGGCTGACTTATCTACACACATCAAAAGTGTCTAGGGATCAAGAACATTTATAGCTCTAAAAAATCTAATTTATTTAAATCAAATCTAAGCTTCTGGATTGGTCTCCTACCTAATTCCCCATGCCTGTATCAATGACTTATCGCCACAGTTTGAATAAGTTACGAATGAATTCAATTTTTGTAAAATAGTGAAAAGTGACGGGCCCGTTGGTGTAGTGGTGAGCATGTCTGCCTCTGCTCCGTAGGGTCTTGGGTTCGATTCCCACCGCTGCTGGCAGGTATTTAGGTGATGAGCTTTTAAGTACTTGTTGGATGTGTCTGGGTGTTTTATTTATATAAGTATGTATTTAAAAGAAAAAAAAAGTATTTAAGTAAGTATATTTCGTTGTTCTGATTTCCATAACACAAGTGCTTTAGCTACTTAACATGGGATGAAGGCAATGTGTGTGTTGTTGAAAAATATTTTATATTAAGTTAGTTTTATTTATATTCTTGCTTGCAATCTTCTAAAATGTACTTGATCCCTAGACACTTTTGATGTGTGTAGATCGGACTCCCAAGTTTTTGGAGCCCAGACACTCCTCTTCGCTGACAAGCACAGTCTATTGTGTATTAAAACTATTTGTTCCGGATTCGACGTGTTCCAAATTCGAAGTATTCCATATCTGTCGTAGTCCAGATTCGTCGTAATACAGACCACTAGAAAAGAAATACAAATATATATATATA
Organism: Conopomorpha cramerella; assembly: GCA_012932125.1. Lineage (NCBI taxonomy): Eukaryota > Metazoa > Arthropoda > Insecta > Lepidoptera > Gracillariidae > Conopomorpha > Conopomorpha cramerella. Next base: position 9,185 of record SJJU01012806.1, read on the forward strand.
CAGACCAGATTCGTGATGTCCTGGCCGAAGGTGGCGTAAAGAAAAGTACTCGAACCGGAGGTCATGTATGAAAAGATGTACGAATGTAAGTAAATGAAGCGAAAGGGGTATGTCAGGTCCGTGACAAATGGAGATCTGTAGTCTCTGCCTACCCCTCTGGGAGACAGGCGTGAAGTGTATGTATATATATATTTGTCTTGTAACGCCTCATAACGAAGACAACGCGAAAACGAAAGTTAGGTATTACAGAATCCGGCCATCTTCTAGAGCGTCTGTGGTCCAGTTGGACGGATACTTGACTTGCAACCGGGAGGTCGCGGGTTCGAGTCCGGCTACTGGACCAATGGGAGTATTTTTCAGAGCTTATGTACGCAACGCACCGCTCGTACGGTGAAGGACAACATCGTGATGAAACCCGCACACCACAAGGTGTATGAACCCAATAACGGAAATGGACTCACCCCCTGTCACGTTGGGTTAAATACGCTTGGTGAACTGTGGGCACTTGCTTAGCAAGTGCCTCTGCCTACCCCGCTTTGGTATTAAAAAGCGTGAAGTGTATCCGGCCATCTTGTTTTTGAATCATCACTATTTACATACTTGGGTTCTAGCATACCCGGGGCGTACATGGCCAGATTTCCTTCCATATCGCTCTCTCCAGCGCTGCCGAATTCGCCACACTCCAGTCAATGCCCGCCACCTGGAGCTCGGAGTCCACGGAGTGCCCCCACGTGTTCTTCGCCTCCGCTTCCCGCTATGCCGCCGGTCGGCCCGCTATCCTTTACACGCCCGGGGTCCTATTACACGCAGTATAGACAAACCCGGATAAATTATGCAAATGGGGAATCGATCATCAGGTCTCCTATTTCTCTTAGTTATGACAGATGGCGCTAGTTGTATTAGGGGGACAAATGTCAACGAAATTACTATCTTCAAGCAGTCCGTATTGAAGGCGACTGTATTTTTTTTTATTGTTTGTCTACATGTTACAAAAGTGTCTGAAGTCTACATAACTCACCCAAATAATAAAAAACGCAATAAAATATAACTGACAGAAGTACCCCTGGATAACTACTAGCGACATCTAGATAAGAAACTTTTGGAGTTTGAAAATTCCCCATTCTGTCGTGGAAGGTCAACGACAGATTTTCCGACTTGTAAAAAGTCGTTCGCGTGCGTTTAGCCTTAGATGTACAACTCATAAATACCTATTTGTAAAAGTCACAGCATTCATAAGGTTACTCGCTGACGACCGAGAAAGGGTTACCAATTTTCGTTGATAACTTTTTTGTTTATGCACCGATTTTGATGATTATTATTTAACATGAAAATGCAACGCTCGTACGGTGAAGGACAACATCGTGATGAAACCCGCACACCACAAGGCGTGTGAACCCTATAACGGCGATGGGCTCACCCCGTCATGTTGGGTTAAATACGCTTGGTGAACCGTGGGTATTTGCTTTAGCAAGTGCCTCTGCCTACCCCTCTTTGGGATTAAAGGCGTGAAGTGTATTATTTTTTTAATGAAAATGTTAACATGCATTGTATGGGTTATCTATTATACTGATTTTGTTGTTTATGTGTGTTTTTTAGCAGAAATAAATAATAAGATATACCTACCACGGGCGGTCCAATGATTATTAAATCAGAACTGAATGGTATTCCACAGAATCTGAGAATCCGGTCACAGATTTTTGTTCGACAGCAAACAGCCTTTAAGAAAAATATAGCAAAATATGCAACAAACGCACCTGAAATTAGGTTTGCGCCTCCATATTGAACTTAATTCTCAATTATTTATTGCGTTCTACAATGGTATTCTTAGGTGGCAAGTTAATAGTTAGTGCAATTACATTGTAGATCCTGATGGACACAGCAATATGGCGTAGGAGAGAGGGAGATTCGTATAGATTCATATTTCTAGAAAGTTATAATAGTTAGATACGAACTATATCGGTAATATAGATAGATAGATAAATAGACATTTATTTCGTTCAGATGAAACACGAGATACCTACACAATGAAACTTAACAACAAATAAAATAACAATAGGACATGAGTATAATACTGTGTGCCGTGCTTCACGCGAAGAAAATAGGTTTCGACTCAGCTTAATGACATCACAGTTACCTGCGACGCTGATATTCTGTCGACACCCAAGAGATGACAGAATGGCGCAACCATCGCTATTTCATGTGGTCAAAATGTACATGCACATCTATATATGTATTAGTATATTATTATTTCCTCGAAATTATCAAGATACCGTCATCGTCGCCGTGTTGGGATGGAAAGAAGAATGAAGAGAGTGAAATAAAAGAAGCTGCCACCGCTTTATTCGTAGCTCTCGGCAGGTCAGTTAAACGTGAGTTAGAATCGTAGCTGCCTACCGAAGGGCGACAAATAGCGGCCATGTCTGCATCCTGCCTACTGCCTAAGATTGTCACCGAGAAGGAAGAAATACCAACACAAGAGCACCTTCTGACCCCCTAGCACAGCGCTCCAAGAATGAGGTGACAAAACATATCGCTAATTTGCTACAACAAAGCGACATGTCACAATTTGACACTTGATATGAGGCCGTCAGCGGTAAAGTGTACTTTTGGATCCAAACTGTCAATTTTACTACTAATTTGACGGTTTGGGGACGATTACTTTTGTTTTTAAAGTCATAAATGACGTTTATGAAGCTTTATGCTACTGTATATCTGTATGTTATGGCACTTATAACGATGAAATAAACGAAATTTTGACTTTGACTTTGACATTTACCCTGATATGCAAACAGGACAAAATATATTTTTTCTTACCCTTTCACTCTTGCGTGTTTTTCTCATCGTTGTCTCTTTTTATTCTAAACGTCGGTTTAGGATCGCAAGTCTAGTTGGTTTTCGTCTGAGTTCTATCCTGCCCCCCTAGCAAAGCGCACCAAGAAAGAAATGACAAGACCTATCAGGCACTGCGATTGGTTGAAACAAGGTAAGTCGTACGATGTGTGACATAACAGCCAATCACAGCGCGTCTGCTCTATGTCGTGTCTTTCTTGACGCGCTTGATAGGGCTGCTGTTTTATTAAACACTAGCTTTCCGCCCGCGTGGACTTCGGATATATTGCGGTATAAAGGACAACTATAAGAAAACTTATCATTCCTACGGAAAAATCTAAGTTTCTCTCGGTATTATCAATTTTTTCCGGGATAAAAAGTATTATTCCTATTATTTAATCCGGACTTGTAACTTTACGTATGGAAAATTTCAAAGCAATCGGTTCAGTAGTTACGGCGTGAAAGCGGAACAGTTACAAACAAACAAACTCGCTTTCCTATTTATAAAATAAAATAAATACACTTCACGCCTTTAATCCTAAAGCAAATACCCACGGATCACCAAGCGTCTTTAACCCAAAGTGACAGGGGGTGAGCCCATCGCCGTTTATAATATTAGTAAGGATCGTCAGCCGAACACAAACAAACATGTGGAACGCAACAATTTGGCGCCAACTCCAGTCCGGTTTTGCAAATGAACGCGATGCACTGTGGATGTGCTCGTTGAGGCGTATTGTTGTTTATAGCGCCCGGTAGTAAATCCCGACCTTGGCAGGACGTCAACCTGGCGCGTCGGATGTCCATACGATGTCGGTACACGTTTTTCTTATGGGCACTCCACATTCTCGCGAAAATCTCGCGAGAACGCGAGAAACAGCGAAGAGATGTGAATGTGGAACCGATTCGCGTATTCTTCTCGCGAAGTTTTCGTAGAGTTCTCGCGAGAATCTCCGGAGATTCTCGTGAGAATGTGGAGCGGGCTTTACTTATACGTTATGACTTATGGCTAAATGTATGTTTTTTTTTAAACCGACTTAGTGCGAACCGCTAGCATGTGGAATGACTTGCCGGAGTCTGTGTTTCCTGCGCAGTACAGTCTGAAGGTCATCAAGTCACTGGGGTGAATAGGTATCTAATGAACAAGTGTGCTCCAGCGTATACCACATCGCTGCTTAAGATCAGGCAGGCGATAGGCTCACCCCCTGTCACGTTGGGTTAAATACGCTTGGTGAACCGTGGGCATTTGCTTTAGCAAGTGCCTCTGCCTACCCCGCTTTGGGATTAAAAGTCGTGAAGTGTATTTATTTATTTATTTTATTTTTGACGACCCCTGCTGGACGAGGGCCTATGATTTCCATGATCATTTAGGGGATCAAATGCCAGTAATCGGCACGCTTGTCAGGCGGGTTGGCGATCGCAGTGGTGTTGTGGTTTAACTCACAGAGAGCGCTGCTGCCCGTCCTCTGGAGAGTTCCCTCGGTCGTCTCTTACGACCCCACGACGGGAAACGTTGGGCTGGAGTGGTGACACATGTATTCTATGAAGCCGTCACCA
>SJJU01012808.1:0-28172 GCA_012932125.1 Conopomorpha cramerella
AATAAAAAATACACTTCACGCCTTTTAATCCCAAAGCGGGATACGCCTTTAATCCCAAAGTGGGGTAGGCAGAGGCACTTGCTAAAGCAAGTGCCCACGGTTCACCAAGCGTATTTAACCCAACGTGACAGGGGGTGAGCCCATCGCCGTTAAACAAATAAATACGGTTTTATTCTCGCCTTTTGTTACGGTGATGTTTTTTCGCAGTATGAGCGCTGCATACTGTACTGAAATAGAGATTCTCTATTCGCGAGATCGTCTAGTCGTCGTCTAGCCGGATTAGAACCAAACTATTGTAAGGCGAGATACACAAACTAAATCCTCTTTGCTTCTTTTATACTAAACTTTTTTATCTCTCATGAAAAACATATGCCATCACTTTTTGAACCATAAATAGTTGTCAGAGTAATTCGACTGTTATTTTTTAAAGGAATATAATAAGTTGAGCGCCTAAAAATACTAAGTTGAGCACCAAAATTACTAATTGAGCAGCAAAGTATTTATTAGGTGACGAAATCAGTAATTTTGTCGCTAAGTCAGTATTTTGGTTAGGTTAGACTTTTTTGATGCACGTTTAAATATTATCCTTTTTTAATTATTATAAATAACTAGTGGACGCCCCGCGATTTCATTCGCGTAGTTTCAGTATTTCATACAAACTATAACACCCTCTATATAGCGACGCGACCAACAGGATCGGGGTAAAAAGCATCCTATATCCGTCTCCCGGTTCTAAGCTACCTCCCCACCAATTTTTAACTAAATCGGTTCAGCCGTTCTTGAGTCATAAATAGTGTAACTAACACGACCGTGACCAAATAGTAAAATTGTGCTTGATATTATATTTTTCTTTAATAGACTTACAAGGCGTTTCATTGGATTCCTTACAACGACATATTATTAGTATTATTTTGCAGTAGTGGACCTAGTTTAATCGCATAAGATAGTAGAACTATAAAATATGTAATTTAAACTTGTTAGTAAAGCAACTCCCTAAAGTCAATAAATATTTAAAAAATATATTCCAGTAATGTTAAAGTATATTGTTATTACCAGAAAGAAATAAGAATAAATAAAAAAACGTTTCAATAATGTTAGTTATATATAAGTTGGGCAGTAACTGAGTGGTGTATCATAGAATGTAAATTAATTATTAAAAAAATAGAGTACACAAAATCAGATTTTCGAGCTTGACAGTTCTACCCAAAAATCTTTTCGAAAAACGTCAAAGAAAATTCCTCATTAAAAATCTATCCGTTATTTTCATACCAAACCAACATCAACGCGTTCATAATGCAATTCTCGTTTTTTCGCCGATCCTAATTTAGTCTCAACTTAGTCCAAACGCCCGTTTTCGTATTCTCGTGTTACCTACTATCGAATTTAATCGAACGTCAAATTTGTCGATTGAAAGTTAGCACTCAGCCCCCCTAGCAAAGCGCGCTCAAGAAAAAACATCGAAGCAATAGGGGGCTGTTGATTGGCTGTTATGTCACACACCGTGCGACTCAAAGATTGTTTTCAACCAATTGCAGTGCTTCGTATATCTTGTCGTGTCTTTCTTGGAGCGCCTTGCTAGGGGGGCTGTCGGCCGAACGCCGTCTCATGCTTGGTGCGTGCAGCGTCCTAAACATAACACACGCGCTCTAAAGCGTGCCAATGTTGCGCATCGACCCGTGGACACATTGTTATGAACTGATGTTCCTAAGAACAATTGAAGAGCACAGGCAAAGAACAAGGAATGTCACATTTTTATTTGTTTTCAATTGGAAGACACTTATTATGGTACTTTTAATCCGAATCATTAGCTTTTAAAGAAAACAACTAGATAGCGCAAAAAAGGCGGTTTTGTTTTTGGTTGAAAGGAAAAAAACTAGGAATGTCCATTGGAAGAAACTTATTGTCAATGGTACTTTTATTCCGAATCATTAGCTTTTAAAGAAAACAACTAGATAGCGCAAAAAAGGCGGTTTTGTTTTTGGTTGAAAGGAAAAAGACTAGAATGTCCATGGCTTACAAACTTTTGAATGTGTATTTCTCAAAATCAACTCATTAGGACATTTCCTATCCTTTGCTTCTACCCTTCAACTTATTGTCAATGTGCTCGTCACAGCGGAGGTGAGTTGAACGCGCTGATTTGACCTAGGCAATTGTTAGGGTCACAGGTCCACCGCTGAAATTAGAGATGAGACGTTTGTATCGAAAAGATATATTAACACCTTAGAGTAAAAGGAATAAAATATAAAGATAAAAACGAAAAGCCAAACACCAAGAAAAATATAACACAACAGTGACAACTTATGTCAAATTCAAATATATACAGAAAGAACGTGGGTATGGAAAATCAGTCTACAGCCAACATTAATCTTTCTTGATAGTTAACAAAACATACATTTTTATTCATGTCTATGATCCCCAAATCAGTTCCCAATCGGTCGTGTTACATGGTATAGGTAGGAAGTATAAGTTACGTAAGTACTTAACAGTAAGTAAGGAGAAAAATCTTAGTGAATAAGTTGCAAGGTAAACGTAGCTTTAAATTGAAATTTAGACAGAGTAGGGGCAAAATTGTTAGATAATTATCGTCGACTTTTTGCTAGTAGTTGTACACGGGGTGAGATTTGTAAAGTTTATTTCCACTTGTCGAATTCGGTAGCCGCAGATTCTGCTGAGTACTTTTTTATATGTTTTTTTTTATTTATTGACTTTAGTTTAGACTTCACTCCCATAATATATTGATATTTAAAAGTTTGCCGCTAGATTGCTTAACTTAAATAATAAAAGCAACCTAGCGGCATCTGACATAGGCCTGATAAAGTTGCTAAGTAGTTACCGTTTTGACGTTTTTCGTTTTTAAATACATTTCTTAAGGTGAGACTCATAAGGGATCTAAAATTTTATTTTTCTAAAATTTTGCTTAGAACTCCTTATGTGTGGAATTCAACAGAAGTTAAGATTTTGTAAAAGCAAAGTCTGATTATGATTATAGTTATTCTACTTAGCAGATTTGGGCTCATTCTTGCAACAGCAAACTAACTTTACATATCTGACTCATAAGGCTTTATTCGCTGTCGCTGAATATTTTATTGTCAAGTCAGTACAAGTACAGTCTGGAGGGTTTCATGTCATGGATAAATAGGTTCCTAATTAACAAGTGTGCTCCATCGTAGACCACATCGCTGCTTAACATCCGGCAGGATGGTGGTCAAACGCTTGTTCATAGTGTTTTGTAACCTTATAACCGTAAAATGATGATTTCTTTCTCGTTATTTTTAATTTGGTTCTGAATATCTTAGTCATAGTATCATAGTGTCATGCGTCTGATAGACAATGGCGGTTTAAAAAAAAGTTGTAATGCCTACAAGGCTTTTAGTAGAGCGTATGTCAATTCAATGACAGTTGATAATGATGTACAGCTCGTAGAAAGAGCTCAGTAGGAAATGCGTTACTTTATAACCCCTTTGGATCATTGTAATTTGTATTGGTCACATTACAGCTTTAAAATTTTAAACGAGCTTCGTAAAATGACACTACACAAATCATTGAACTAGGTTAAGTCATGAGGTAAGTTTCTGTCCAATTTGTTTTGAATGAAATTCGCTGGCACTCTATACGGTCCTTGGTAAAAAAAACATGCCATATTTATATTTTAATTAAAGGTAAAAGGCTTGACAAAATAAATTATTCAGAGCCACTGGAAAAAGCTCCTAGGTCCGTATTTTTTAATGTTACGAATTGAAAATACTTAAGTTAAGGTTGAGTCCTGATTAAAGTTTGAAAATACGGGTCTATGTATTAAGTATAAAATGTAGAAAGTTTGTAGATGTTCGACAGAAGTAGTTCTTAGGTATATTATATTTACCTATTGTACTTTATTTTAAGTAGATAGCTGCAAGTTTTTTTTTTAAATAATTCATTAGCAATTTGTGTAGACTATTTATTTATTTATTAGTATTCACAAAAAGGCTGACAGCTCAGCACAGCTATGTTATATTTAGACCTGTTATAGCCAGATTTCATACATTTCGAGTGCTCTAAATTTATAAAAAAAACATTAATTATCATGGAACTGTTGTTTGAAAAAAACACAGAATTATTAAATATTTTTATTTAAGAAGATGTTTTCGACGCGTATCATTAAAAAAACATTAAATAACAGGTACCTAAGTTTTATCGCAGAACTTATTTGCAATTATTTTTTGCAGTTTGCAAATCACCCGTCCCCACACCATAGTTGTCGCAAAACGGTGTGAAAACTCCCTAATGCTCAATTATTAAATATTAGAAGATTTTATGCGTAGTAATCGCTGCTGTCTGTGGAGTCTACACTTTGAAAGCGCCGCCGTCCCCGTGTTTCTCAGAAGATTCTTTGCCGTTAAGCGGTTTATCGGCTTCGCTGTGCAGACTCCTTTAGCTACTACGTTAAGTTGTAAATATTATACGCGATATATGCTCATGCGATGCTGTGACTGTAGTTTGTAGTGTGAAGCATTTAAAAATGCTAGTTACCAAATAAGCGGATGACGGACTTATGTATTATGTTACGACTATCCGTAATAAGAATCGAGGTATTGTATCAGAATGTTGTACGTAGCGCGTCTTCTTTCAGCAAAGCGAACATACTAATATTACGTTTTTTTTATCGTTGCTGCACCTCCCGGCAGATTCCTTGTTGTTTCTTGTCTAATTTGGCGAGTGTTGGCGTCAAGTGTTTTACTTTTACAGGTCTACTATACTGAGTGTAAAAGGACCCCGAGCGATAGAAAAAGTCGTTCATGTTGACGAACCCAACAACGTTTCTAAGGCAAACATTAGAAGATACGTTTTGATCTCAGTTTTACCATAGTCATGATTGTGATTGACGGATTTCCTATCGTCTAATATAGTGAATGACGCTTGAATTAGTATTAGTAGTAATTCCATAAATCATGACTGATGGAATTGAATGACGCTTGCATGAGCGTCTAATGTCCGCCTAAGACAATTGTTCGGGGTATTTTTACACTCCGTATTATATTACATATTATTATTATATTATATTATTAGGTATACAGTGTGTGGCCCACTGCATTTCGGAGAGTGTGCTACGGAGTTGCATAGCCTAATACACCTATTGCGCTTTTATAATAGAACCACCGGGAGAACGGAAAAACCATACCAGATGGATTTTATACCAAACGGTTTGCGTCTACTTTCATAGTGCGAACCGCCAGGATGTGGAATGACTTGCCAGAGTCCGGGTTGGTGGTCAAACGCTTATTCACTGTGTTTATAAAGAAAAAAAAAAAACATCAACCGGGGCAAATATTAAAATGTAGAGAGGCTCCATAATAACCAGTAATTGAATAATTAAGGTCCAACTTAGTTAAAATTAAAACCTAACTTTTGGAGCTTTCCTCAGAAACTAAATTGTATTTTCAGTGTAAAGCTAAAAACTTGTTGCTCTTACTTTGATCGTCGTTTTCGACAGACATTCAAATTTCAACGAGACATCTACCAAGTACGTACCCCGTACTAAGACCGTGCGATGTTATCGCGATGGCAGAATACATTACCTGTAAGATTTAACTTTGTGTGCTTGTATCTCAATAAATATTAACTTCGAATAAGATACTAGAAATACGCATCTGTGATAGTAAATTAACCCTTAAAACAACAAGACTTTATGTTTTTCTCTTGGATTTTAAATTCTAATGATATGAATCTAACTATGTGGTTTCGCTAAAAGAATATCAGTAAAAGAATTTTTTTACCTAATACAATAACCGTAGTGTGGGATAAGGGCAGGAAAATGATGACGATGATGACAATAACGCTACATAGCATTTGCTGTTGTATATTTTTTCTAGAAAATTGGTATAATCCCTCTGCAGTGAAGGTCTTCCGTAAGGTTCAAAGTTAGTTTAAAGTGGGAATATATTTCCCTTTGTTGTATTAAGGGTTAAAATGGCATTAGCAATCTCCGTTTGAAATGTTTTCCTCGGTTGTGGGCCACATACTGTACATGTCTCCTAATTTTCATGGGCGTAGTTCTTAAATAGCTTATACAGCGTTTTATTTACAAAAGGCGGATGTTTTAAAGTGAATATTTTCTGTACGAATTCACATGTCATATCAGTTCTTTTCTACAAGCAAATACGTTTACCAGAATACTGGATAATTCATTTAACAATTTTCGTACGAAAAAAATATTAACAATTACATTTTTTTTAATAAGACTGTATAAACAACCTTGAATCCTGATACAAATTATTTTTAAAAACTTTGGGTGGCTTTTTACTTGTCATCATTAACGAATTTCTCTAATAGTTAAATAAGTGGTTGAACGAAGTATACGTGTGTCTTTAATATAAAATAAAAATATAATAGTTACTTAAGTCAATGTTCAGTGTTGTGATTAAATCATAAGAATTTAAAAATGTATTAATTATAATATTTAGGTATCGGAAATTGGAAGATGCCAAATCTATTTTAGGTATTTTAAACCTCTCAATGTCAATAATATTAGTGGACGACCCGCGGTTTCATTCGCGTATTTTTAGTATTTCATACAAACTAGACACCCTCCATATAGGGACGCATCCCACAGTGTCAGGATAAAAAGTACCCTATATCCGTCTCCTGGTTTTAAGCTCCCCAAAAGTTTCTAGGGATCAAGTACATTATAGAAGATTGCAATCAAGAATATATTTTACAAAAACTGAATTCATTCATAATTTATTCAAAATGTGGTGATAAGTCATTGAAACAGGCATGGGGAATTAGGTAGGAGACCAATCCAGAAGATTACATTTGATTTAAATAAATTAGATTTTTTTAGAGCTAAAAATGTTCTTGATCCCTAGACACTTTTGATGTGTGTATTTTGGGTGTTAATTCTAGCGTAAGGTGCCCGCGATAGCATGATTGCATGGTTGCCGGGGGCCATTATTAACAATACACTAACACATAATGTGGTCAATTAATTAATACTTTCCTTCTCAATATATAGATAGATAAGATAGATATATTCTGTATAATTAAAGAACATTAAGATAATAAATACTCTATCTGTGAATCACTCCTATATTTATTCAGTGTTATATTACTCACTAATATTTTTACAGTAATTAGTTTTTTATTATTAAATAATAATTTATTTACACTCTTACATTCATTACGCTACATTCTACATAATTTGTTTATGTTTTTGTTAATACATTTGTAAACACGATCTCATAATTTCTAAATAGGTTTTACTGATTTAGTAAACTCTCTGTAGTTTTTTTATTTAAATATACGCACCTCTGCACCAGGTCCATACGCATAATATCTTCCCTGATGTCTTTTAGATCGATACATTGTGTTTACTAAAATTTTATAGCGGGTACTTACATATTGCAGTGCGAAATTAGCCAAAGATTAGCATTAAGCTTGCCTTAGTTTGTCTACACAGTTTACATTACGCAAATCAAACGATACTAGTATTTATTAATACACGGTTATTAATTCATTACTGGTTACTGTTTTATAAGCCTCCGATTTTAATAGTTTTTTGGTTTTATATATTTTAATATGTTGGTTACACCAAAATTTTTACTTAATGGTCTCTTTAAGAAAAATAATCAAACGGTAGACAAAGTTACAATAGTTTATTTTGAATCAACCGATAGGCAGGTCAAAGGAATGGACGATTTCAAAATAAGGTTAATCAGCTCAATAACTTTAAACGATCAGAAGGTAATTGACCGGGAAATATTTCGACAGTTGTGTATCAGAAATAGGAATATATGATACGTAATGCACGGAACATTTTAAACGCTGCATTTTTCATCAAGTCTTGTTACATACATGCACACACTTCACGCCTCTTTCCCACAGGGGTAGACGGAGACTACAGATCTCCATTTGTCACGCTGCTGACATGCCCATTTCGCTTCATCTACATTCATACATCTTTTCATACATGACCTCCGGTTTCGAGTCTTGATAGTACATAAATAGTTAGGTTTTTATTTAATTCAATAATACTTTTGTTTCGATTCTTATATACGTCTGGTGGACGGTATAAAAAGCGTAAATAAATTCTAAATTATTTATATAGAATCAGATTCCAATCTGAATTTAGGCTTAATTTACTACTTAATGAATTTTCTTAAGCATTGTTAAGTTACTATATTGTTTTTAAACTTATTAACTAAGTAATCAACATTTAAGATAGAACACCGGATAAGTAAAATAATTTAGTAAGTAGTTATTATCCAAAGTTAAATTATTTTCATGAAGAAGAAATAACAAATTCACTATTTTTATTACTATTTTTGTATAAAATTTTACTTTAAAACTACCTTTTTAAACCGAGTCTAGGCTTAATTTCCGGACCATTTAAATTACTAAATACAAAGATTTTTCTATATTTATACAAACAATTTATTTAGTATTGATTTTTGACTAAGTCACAACTGTTATTTTTTACTCCTTTTTATACTCAATTGTTTTTTCTATTTTTGTATGAAGACTAATTTATTAGTATTTAGTACTAAATAGGTATTTAAATATTAAGGTATTTTATAGGACGAGTTAGTTAGATTAAGAAGAAGCCAACATCAGAGGTACCCGTCCGTTATTATCTTTTGGGGGTACATATTCTTTGCCGAGAATAACCCACCTGTAATTCGTGTTACTTAGGTGTTAGTTGCATTTAAGTATACGTATCAATAATAAAAATAACTTTGTTTTGCATTAATTTCTCTCTATATTTTTTTATTACTATACGTATTCCTGTTTATATATATCATACATACATATTAGAGGTATATATTTGTTTTGACGTGGTTTTTATGAACTATTCAGAAATGAATGTTTTGTGCAAGAGTGGAAACTTCACTGGCTCATGTTTTTAACTATTTTACTGTTATTCTATAAAGCTAGTAGAGTACGTTTCCTAAAAAATAAATAAAAAAATAAAAAATCTCACGTTCTATCTACAAGGTAGATTTTCTGGAAACATCACCTGGGTATCTGTGAAGGAGACATAATAACAAACCTTAATGGAATAAAAAATGACAATAGATTTCTAAGTCCGTCAGAAAAAAAGACATAATAAGGCCTTAACCAATCGAGCCTTGTTTTCATGGAGAATGTTCCATAACCATGCAAGCTTATATGAATATATGCCAAAGCACCTAAAACAAGCCAGGGAAGAAGTCCACTGGTGTCGAGAAATCACATAAAATGTTCATCACTCATGCCAAAAGAGCCATGTCTAACTGGCGAATAGGTAAACCATTTAACTGGTGGCACGCCCGCGGGGCAAGAAGTAGGTGTGGGGCTTCATATGTACCGCTAGTGTGCTGAACAATGACACTTCTGTCCCCTGACCCGCTCGCGCCACTTCACCCCCGCAAAGGTCTGCGAGTTCCTCCGCGCCCACCCACCTCTTACCCCGCGGACGTTCCGAAGTTGTGTGGTTTGCCTATAGATAAAAATATGTAAACGTAGACGCAGATATACATAAATCTCCTTGATAAAAAAAGGAGTTATACGGAAGATAAACCGTGTTCTAATTTGTCTTCTTTATACCTTGACAATTTCTCAAACTGTAAACAGTGATAGAAACGTTCAACTTGTATTCGGTATAACTATAAAAAATATATAACAATTTTTGTTTTTTCGTGTGCTGTTGTATAATTCCTTTATTTTCACCATCAATAATTAGGAATGTTGAAACATACAATGATATATATGTGTTAAGGAATGTTAAATTGATGTTAGACATGTAAAACTGGAAACAGGACAAAAAAAATGAATATCCCATATCATTAAATAAAATTGTAATTGTATTAAAACAATTTCTTACCTACACTTTGTGGGATACATTTGCTGTTACAGATCTGTGTAATCGTTGTTTAGGTTAAGTGTATGTTAGATATAAGACCTTACCGATAAACGCGGTTAAACTGCTCCGAAGTTATACCAAGCTTAGCCAACTTGTCAGTAGTAAGTCAAATACGTAAAAACTAGTTTTAGAGTAATAATTAATTATTTAAAAATTAATTATGCCGGGTTTGTTGGTAAGGAGGTTTGTCTATAACCAGTGGCGAATATCCAGATTTTTCATTTTACGGACATTCCATACAAACAATTTTGTACTCTGCTGCAATCAAATCCATACTAATATTATAAATGCGAAAGTAACTCTGTCTGTCTGTCTCGCTTTCACGTTAAAACTGAACCAATTTAAATGAAATTTGGTATACAGACAGTTTAGAGCTACTTTTTAACTGACTCTTAATATTTTTTGCCAGGTTAGTTACATTGGATGTTTTGCCCGAAAGGATAAAAATCGCTAAGCTTCGCCACTGGTGTACAAAAACACAATAATAATGTTTATTTACTAATTATTCTAATGTATACGTATGTCTGTCTGAATGGAAACTTTGAACAATAAATGTTTGGTGTTGTGGATAAAGGGTTTTATTTGGAACTGAAAAACATTTCTTATTCCCCATGATACTATTCTGGCACTAATCAAAAGTACAACTACCTACAGAGTGTAAAAGGACCCCGAGCAATAGTGTTAGAAACGTTGTTGAGCTCGTGTCAATATGAACAACTTTTACTGTGGCGACAATGCGGGGGGAAACAGACAAACATTTTTCAATCATCATACAAAATGTCATCTCCCGAGGCAATAAATTGCCTATTATGTATGGAGATGAAAAAAAAACTTTTTCGTTTACCCGCATTGTCGCCATAGTAAAAGTTGTTCATATTGACGAGCCCAACAACATTTCTAAGAACATTGCATCGGGGTCCTTTTACACGCAGAACACTATTTTACTAGCTGGAACTCGGTGGTGTAAAAATGTTAAAGCCTAAACTAACTCACTGTTTTTCTTTAGAAAATACCCTACTTATAAAGCTTGTTAAATGAAAAATGTTGGCGAAATTCGAGGAATGGGCTTGAGTGTTTTTCTCGAGATTCGCCAACTTTTTTCATTTAATCTTGTATCTCAATTTTGTTCACCGGGTATATGTATATCTTTGCGCGTTACATTAAAAAATCATTTAACATTTAACCTTTTATATTGCAAATAGTTTCTATTCAAGCGTCTGTGGTCCAGTTGGTTGGATCCTTGACTTGTAACCGGGAGGTTGCGGGTTCGAGTCCGTCTACTGGCCGTGTACCAATGGGACTCTTTTTCAGAGCCTCTATGTACGCAACGCAATGATTGTACGGTGAAGGACATCATCGTGATGAAACACGCGCACCACAAGGTGTGCGAACCCTATAACGGCGATGGGCTCACCGCATGTCACTTTGGGTTAAATACGCTTGGTGAACCGTGGGCATTTAATTTAGGAAGTGCCCCGCTTTGAGATTAAAAGGCGTGTTTTTATTTGATTTTTTTTAGTTTCTACCGGCAATTCAGTACAATGCCTCCATCAAATGCGTCTGTGTATTTATTTATTTATTTAGAGACACCAACAAATGGAGATCTGTAGTCTCTGCCTACCCCTCTGGGAGAGAGGCGTGAAGTGTATGTATGTATGTACCTAATCGCCCAGGTAATGCGCACGAACTAAGTGTTCTTATCTAAAGATTTCATAAGGTATGTAACACTACAGGACACATACACCTATTTAAACAGTGAACCTTGACAAGATCACGCCACGCCTTCCTGTCCTCAGCAACGCTCTTGGCCTCGCTCCAGCTCACTCCTGCAACACGCAGTTCACACTCGTCGGTTCGGCGATGATTATGGAAGTATGTATTTAATATGTTTGTTTAGGTGGAATAGTGCAACTCATCATTCAACCGGCGTAAAATGTAGGAGGTTCTTCTGTCAACGCGTATATTTTTTATTAGCTTTTATTTAACTTGCAATGTATGTATGTATGTATGTAAGGATGTTCGGGTGGAATCTTGCGACCCGTTTTTTTTTCCTTTTGATTTACATACTTTTTCAGAGCCTGTGTACGCAACGCAACGCTTGTACGGCGGAGGACAACATCGTGATGAACCGATCTACGCGTAGATCTCTGTCGAAAAAACTGAAACGCAAAAATATTTTATAACAAATGTATGTGTGTTTTTTTAACAAGGTATATATACCCTATTTTACCTCTCCCTACTCTGTAAAAAGTTATGCACGGTCAAAAGAAATGCAAACTATCAAACACTTCACGCCTTTTAATCCCAAAGCGGGGTAGGCAGAGGCACTTGCTAAGCAAATACCCAGGATTCACGCGCGCGTTTTTAACCCAGCGTGACAGAGGGTTAGCCCATCGCCGTTGTAGTTTAGTAGTACCTGCATCCTATATTTCAAGCGTCTAACTTAAGCGATTTAGATTTTTCATACAAAAGTAGTTTCCCATTAATTATTACGGGAACGGTAAGAATTTATGGAATTCCATTCTTAGTGCATTCCTACGGTATCTAAGCTACGTCCTTTCCAAATTTCAAGTGCCTAAGTTTAGCCGTTTGGGCTGTGCGTTGATGTCTGTCAGTCAGCTCCTCCTTTTATATATTTAGACTAGTGGACGCCCCGCGATTTCATTCGCGTAGTTTAGTAGTATCTGCATCGCAAATTTCAAGCGTCTAACTTGAGTGGTTTAGATTTTTCATACAAAAGTATTTTCCCGTTAATTCCTGTTCCCGTGGGAATTTCTGGAATTCCTTTCTTAGTGCACCCCTACGGTACCTAAGCTACACCCATTTCAAATTTCAAGTGCCTACGTATATCCGTTTGGGCTGTACGTTGATATGTCAGTCAGTCAGGCAGTCATTCAGTCAGTCAGCTTTTCCTTTTATATATTTAGATAAAACAAAGTCGCTTCCCGCTGTCTGTCCCTATGTATGCTTAGATTTTAAAACTACGAAACGGAATTGAAGGCAATTTTCTTTGATAGAGTGATTCTTGAGGAAGGTTTATAGTATAAAATAATGTTCACTTTTTAAAATTAGGGATGAGTGAGAGTATTATAAACGTAAGAGTAAACAAATATTATCAGAATGCTCTGAACTGCTAAGCTATCAGGAGTTACACGTCTTATTGTGAGTCAACCATAAACGATAGCCATAGGTTGTTGCGGAATATATTTTAGACAATTTTATATAGAATATTTCCGTCATACATGATTTCAATGTAACTTTAACCATTAAGTCTGCACACGAGACGGAAGCTTAAAAAATGGAGTAACTTCTCCCGTTTTCCTGAAATTTCCCTTCACTACTCTGCTCCTATTGATTGTAGCGTGATTAGAAGTATACTATAACCTGCCCAGGAGTATGAAGAATAATTGTACCAAGTTTCGTTAAAATCCATTAAGTAGTTTTTGTTTCTATAAGGAACATACAGACAGACAGACAAAAAATTTACTGATTGCATTTTTGGCATCAGTATCGATCACTAATCACCTCCAGAAAGTTATTTTGAAAATATACAGAATTGACCTCTCTACAGATTTATTATAAGTATAGAAGATAGAAGAGTAATAGTTAAGACAGGACAACGTCTGTCGAGTCCACTACATTTGTATATTGATTGAGTTACACTATGCGTGTTGACATAGTGCAAAACTGGATTTCCACGGCCCTCGGAAATCCTTTCAACAATCAGAAATTGCTTTTACGCGCGCGTGACACTGAATCCATCAATTGTGAGGGGAAAGATTTTTGCTCCATACGTATAATGCTGTTTTGTTTTTGTGTCGGCGGTCGTAGTACATATCTATGTTAAACAGACAAACCAGTGGCTTGCACACCGTATAGGCAGAAAGACACTGCCTACCTTAGTATTTTGGCTTCCCGACCTAATAATAGAGTTGATTATGTAATAATAGAGGCGACCGAGGGACCTCTCCAGAGGACGGGCAGCAGCGCTCTCTGTGAGTTAAACCACAACACCACTGCGATCGCCAACCCGCCTGCCAAGCGTGGCGATTATTGGCATTTCACCCCAAATGACGGACCTCATTGGGGGAGGCTCTCGTCCAGCAGTGGACGTTATGTGGCTGATGATGATGAATAGAGTTGTTGCTAGAACTTCTTTAGTTGTACTCAAGACACAGGCTGACGAAGGTCCTGTGTTTTGTGGGTGAGTAGATATGTAGGTGCCTTTATTTCGTAAAGACAAGTTACCTATACATAGGTGTCAATCCTTGGGGATTACTGCCTACCTTGTCGTAAAAGCCAGTGCACGCCACTGAGACATACCTAGTGTGTCCAGAAATTCCGGGACATTACACACCACGGCACGGTCATCTAATAGCAAAGGAAAATAAAGAAAAAGAAGATATAAAAAACTAGCTGTACCGCGCGGAGGTACTCGCATTTTTTTTTCGTTCCTTCGTCAGAGAGGTATCGCTTCCCTTTCCCCTCCTAAATACCTGTCTCCTCTTCTTTACACACACACGTCAAAAGTGTCTAGGGATCAAGTACATTTTAGAAGATTGCAATCAAGAATATATTTTACAAAAACTGAATTCATTCATAATTTATTCAAAATGTGGTGATAAGTCATTGATACAGGCATGGGGAATTAGGTAGGAGACCAATCCAGAAGATTAGATTTGATTTAAATAAATTAGATATTTTTTTGTGGCTAAAAATGTTCTTGATCCCTAGACACTTTTGAGTTCACTAATTCTTACATGTGAATAGCGTCATGGGGCTTACGCCCAATATTTAAATGTGATTCATGAGGAGAATTTTTCAATTCGAACCAGTAGATCCTGAGATTAGCGCGTTCAAATAAACAAACTCTTCAGCTTTATAATATTAAGTAGTAGGTATAGATTTAAGACGGTTATTACGGCGCGAAAACTAACCAAAGATAAGCTGTCAGTGCGCTTTTCTTCAAAAGATATTTTGATTAGAAGATACGTATAAAAACTTACATAGATATATAAAAAACACATTTCTTCATGAACTAGATATATTTTTGTGTTACATGAAGTATATTGTCTGAAGAAAATTTGACATCACTTATTCATCATCATCATCAGCCCATACTTGTCCACTGCTGGACATAGGCCTCTCCAATTGCACGCCACTGTCACATACACATCACTTATTGCTGTGTAGTAATAGCTGACCCAGCGAATTACTTTCATCTTAATATATAAAAATCCAGTGTCATGATGTTTGTTCCCAACGAACTCTTCACCAAGGCTACCGATAATCACAAGAGTTGGCATTTATATATAATTTCGTCCAATTTGAGAGATAGGGTAGTTTATATTTCTCTATTTAAAAAAGTGACATCCACTGCTGGACTCAGGCCCTGGAGGTTATGACAGAACAATGTCTGTCGGGTCCACTAGTATATATAAAAATCAATGCCCCTTTTCGTTGTAATGTTCTCCGGACCGGTTGGACCGATTTTGCTAATTCTTCCTTTGTTGTGCTTGTTAATGACAGCGGAAGGTTCTTATGAAAGAATAAAAGACATCCACTGCTGGGCATAGGCCACCCTGGAGGTTATACTAATTGTAAATTCATATTAACAGTTAAGACAGGACAACGTCTGTCGAGTCCACTTGTAATTATATAAATTATTGAAGTTTTATATAATATAGTGCCCGGCCTACCCCGCTTCGGGATTAAAAGGCGTGAAGTGTATTTATTATTATTATTTTTATTTTATATAATATATTAAGACCCGGAATTTTTGCTTAGTGTATAAACCTTTTTTATTCAGTCCACTCGTTTCCAACTGAGTCTAAACACCAAATGGAAATGTTAAGCTCCAGCTTATCTCTGCTATTCGCGCCGATATACCTGCTTAATCTTTAAAATTGGATAGTATTTAAACGTGCATCAAAAAAGTCTAACATAACCTAACCAAAATACTGACTTAGCGACAAAATTACTGATTTCGTCACCCAATAAATAGTTTGCTGCTCAATTAGTAATTTTGCTGCTCAACTTAGTATTTTTAGGCGCTCAACTTATTATATTCCTTTAAAATTTACCAATGTTTACAACAGCGTTGTACCTATCTATACGTAAACAGGCGGAACGCGAACCGGCTCATTAATTTCGCCAGGTCATATCGGATCAACGCGGCGGTGGACGCAAACATTTAAACAGATTACCAACTAGAGTACCCCGACCGTGAAAAATGTCCGCTCGATCGACAACCGGCACCCCGATTATGACACGAACATTTTACATTCGCAATGGTGTTCGCCAACACAAAGTATTGTATTTTTTTAAGTAATAATAAATAGCACCAGCGAGGTGCGAAAGACGAAGAATGTCCTCAGAGACCGTGAGGTTCTAGTAGGATGAGGAAGGAAGTAAGTTAGTGAATGAAAAGAAAAAGGCATGGGTGGTGTACTGTACTAGACACGCTCGACTTAGCAATATACAGTAAACAGCACAGAAAATATGAGGTGGCCAATCAGTACCCATTGAAATAGTCATCTTTCTTTAGATACTTACTACTTTACGTAGCATATAGATATTTGTACTAAATGTAAGCCGAAGATCCAATTAGCCACTTTCGCGCCAATTAGTTTATGTTTCCTGAAATCCGACCAATAACAATGCTTTTCAGTCCGTCGTACAATCCGATTGATTCTCAGAATTGACTTTGTTCCTGGACACGGTTAAGCCAATCGTTTCCCCCTATCACAGCTCTCAAAGGACGATATGACAAACAGACGTGCAGCCATTTGCTGAAACAAGCGAAATCGCATTAAGTCTGATAGAAAAGCAAAATTTGTTTTTTCGTCGCGGTATTCTTGACTTGGCTTTGAGAAATAAACTTGCTTGAAGAAAATACGTATTAGCCGCGGAACCGATGACGGTTGGGGCAAACGAGTTCTCGGGACCGCGTCTCGGCAAATGGAGTGAAGGATGCCCTCAGGCAAGGTGAACTGCTGATATGCCCAAGATGGCTGACAGAAGCTAATGCGCAGTCGCGTGCTATTGGAGAGGCCATTGGCAACTGTGAGGATGATGATGAAGAAAATACCAGAAATATGTATCTCACGTAATAAGTTATTTCTTTGTAATTTGTAATGAATTGACAATGGTTTGAGACTCGCTCTACAAAACTGTACCCACTTTTTTTAAACGCCTTCAAAAAGGGGTAGAATCAAGTCGTCGGCATTTTTTTTGTATAAGTTACCAAAACTTTATTAATTGTTTTTTTTTTATTTGAAAGCTAATGCCTCCCGTTTGGTCACATTATATTTGGTTCAGTTCCGACAATGGGACCCAAGAGAAAACCACAGATCTGTCAAATTTTGATGGTTGAAGTAAAGAAGAAAGAAGAAAGAAAATTCATTTATTCTCGCAACATAAACATTTTGAGCATCCAAACAGTTGGAGTAATAACTACATTTAATTAGGTAGTTAGGTAACAAATTGAAATAATAATTTACAAGACCTAACTACAAACAAATTTTCATCGTTTACTGCTGATAAGAGTGTGAGGTGCTCATTATCCATATCGCGAGAAAAGGCTGCGTCTCAGGATTATGCCTACGCGGTGCACGCCCTCAGCGCGGGGAGCGCGGGAAGTCGGTTCTTTTTTCTTGAAAGTACACCTTACGTGTATTTAAGTTTTTATCCACAATGTCGGTGTTATCTGAATATTATTTTATTATTATAGACACTGTTATTTGAGACCGTCAGCGCTAAAGTGGCCTTACCCTAGACCAATGGAAATATAGGAGTTTTTAGAATAATGAGTTTCACTCATGTGTGTAGATATTTTATGGAAGCTTATTTTTAACCCCCGACGCAAAAAGAGGGGTGTTATAAGTTTCACGTATCTGTCTGTGGCATCATAGCTCCCGAACGAATGAACCGATTTCAATTTAGTTTTTTGTATTACAGGTGTTTTACGGGCGAGTGTTCCTAGCTGTGTTTAGTGGAAATCGGTTCACCCATTCAAAAGTTATGGGGGTTGAAAGTGGGGATGAAACATTTTACTTGAGTAAATATCTCGCCCTGATCCCGAAAATGGGGACTCTAGAGCCACAGTGACACGCCACTTCACCGAAGACCTGCCAGAAGTCAGTACTGGCGTAATTGAGTTCGTCTTAGACAGCTCAAAAACGGAAAAGCTCCAGGAGAGGATGGCTTTACAACAGAACTGTTGAAGGCTGGAGGTAAACCGATATTGAGGGAGCTCCAAAAGCTTTTTAACGCTGTCCTGTTCGAAGGGGTACTCCGGAGGCGTGGAGTAGAAGTGTGGTCGTCCTGTTCTTCAAAAAGGGAGATAAAACCCTGTTCAAGAACTATCGACCCATTTTGATGGCTGGCAGTAGCTGGATGCGAGAAGCCGAAAACCGATCACAGTGGCGTGCAATTGGAGAGGCCTATGTCCAGCAGTGGACAAATATGAGCTGATGATGAAATATGTCCAAGTGGGGTATCAAATGAAAGAGCACAATACAAATATTTAGAATCTGTTTCTAAATCAAAATTAGATATAACAAAAACCGACCAAGTCTTCTCTTTGCGCCAGGTGACGGAGAAGTTTTTGGCTAAAAACCAAAAGGTTTTCTGCGCCTTCATGGACTTAGAGAAGGCTTATGATCGGGTACCCAGGAATGAGTTGTGGACCTTGCTGCTGTCCCGGTTCAGGTTGGACAGGATTGGCCTTGGTACGGGCTTTGAAATCACTTTATGATGATTCAGTGCCTGTGTCAGGGTAAACGGGACCTACTCAGACTGGTTTGGCATCCATAGAGGTGTCAGACAGGGATGCGTAGCGTCTCCGTGGCTGTTCAATCCGTTCATGGACAGTTGTTTGGAAGATCTGAAAGGTCGTGATTGGGGTCTAGATATGGGTGGTTTAATCATCAAATGCCTTTTTTATGCTGACGATCAAGTTCTTCTTGCACCGTCGGCGTATGAATTGCAGCAGATGATTAATTGTATGAATGTGTCATTGAAAAGGAAAGGAATGAAAGTGAATGCTAGTAAGACCAAAGTAATGGTAGTCGAAAATAATGAAAGGACAGTTTGTGAGTGCATGATTGACGGTGAGGAAGTTGAACAAGTGGATGAGTTTGTATATTTGGGATCTCTATTTACAAGTGATGGAAAGTTTGACAAAGATATTGAAAGAAGAGCGAGTGCGGGTAATAAGGTTAACGGTGCCCTTCGCAGTGTTATGGAGAGCCAATTCATGTCGAAAAAGGCCAGATTGGCTGTCCATGACGCTGTACTGGCACCTACCTTAATGTACGGGAGTGAAAGTTGGGTATGGCAGAAGAAGCATAAAAGGAAAGTCAATGCCGTAGAAATGCGGTCATTGCGGAGCATGAAAGGCGTGACATTGAATGACATGATAAGGAATAGTGTGATAAGGGAAAGTTGCGGTTTGAAGGAAGACGTAGTGACCAAGATTGAAAAGGGCATGCTTCGGTGGGTTGGGCATATGGAGAGAATTGATGAAAGTCGATTGACGAAAGAGATTTATATGGGTGATGTAATGGGCCGGGTGAGTAGAGGTCGCCCCAGAAGGACATATACAGACCAGATTTGTGATGTCCTGACCGAAGGTGGCGTGAAAAGTACTCGAAACCGGAGGTCATGTATGAAAAGATGTATGAATGTAGATGAAGCGAAAGGGGTATGTCAAGATCGTGACAAATGGAGATCTGTAGTTTCTGCCTACCCCTCTGGGAGACAGGCGTGAAGTGTATGTATGTATGTATGTATTATAGCATACATTCGTATTATATTTCTATTTGCATATTTAGCCTCCTCTCCGTTTTTTCTCAGTTTCTAAATCGGGGTCATTTACTTTCGTTTTTGAAATTATACATTACTATCATTAAGCATTGTGTTATGCTACTGTATCTCTGTACGTAGTTAAATTAAAAGTAATGTTTATATCATTTACTTTAGACGTCTATAGAAGTTGAGCGACCACCTAGTTATCACATAAACACACCTGTGTCGGTCCAGTGACGCTCTGCCTCAGCGATTTGAGGAAGTGCCTCTGAGCCGGCTCCGGCGGCATCCAGCCCGGGTGACGGCACGAGAACGCCACCAGCGACAGCTCGGTCTTGCCCGACTCGCCCTGGTTGTACTGCGTGCTCACTTGAGTGCCGGCCGATGAGCCTAAGAAATACATAAGAGCATGTTAGGACATATAGTATGTTCACTCAAGAACTAAGGTGATAAGTGTACTATGAATAGCGGTAAAATAGGCTGCCAGAGAAATAGAGGTAGAAAGTTTTTGAAGACACTTACTGTGTCACTAAAATGTTATTAAAATACAACAACTATTTCAAACATTCTACTCTTATTAATTAAATTATAACGGTATTGACAATAAGTCTGTTGTCTATAGCATGTTAGTCATTTAGATACAATAGTTTTCATTATACAGAAATAGTTCAGTAAACATGTAAAAACTATTTTATCGGCAATTTAAATTAATTTGACAATAAAAAGAAACTCCTTTTTATACAAAGAAGTTTTTATTAAAACATATTACATAGCAACAAGAAATATAAAGTTCCAACTTACCTTTAGGCCTTTCGTTAAACTTGGCCTGCCCTTGCCAGTCGGGGTGCCCGTGCCGACGTATGTCCAACTGTACAAATTAAAACATTTCAGTCATTCCGCAAAATAACCTTATAAGACAGACAGTATCAATCCGCAATATTCTCTCATTCTTTATTCTGTCAATCAATGTTGCGTCATTTGCGTGATCTTGAATGAAAACCTAAATCTGAATGTAGATGGCGCTTGAGGCAATGGAAATGAGTCGTGTGTCAAATGAACTGGCATTGACAATAGATTAACCTCACACCAAACACAACTAGACTTGCGAGGGTCCCCGAAAAATTGCAACCAATTTAATGTGCATTTTTCATTACACTCTTAGGTATTAGCGAGTTAAGTCGCTTACCACCCTCAATCCGTCTCTTATGCACCAAAATGTTCGGAAAAAACATGCACTACCGGATCCAAACTGCCACTATTGCTACAACTTAACAGTATGGATCCAGATTTACCCTGATACGTAGGTAAGGGACAGAAGATACTGTCTCCTACTCTTTCACTCCTGCATGTTTTTCACATCGTGGTCTAGTTTTTTTTTCTGAATGTCAGTTTAGGAATGCAAGTCCAGTTGTTTTCGTTCTGAGAGATTAATCCTTACCCTTGTTCACTTTTTCTTTTCTTTTTTCCCACTGATGTTTTTTTTACATTTTTACTGTATTTTCAAATGGTTGATTATTGCCATCGACGCTAGGTTGATGACAGCAGTACAAGGCTACCAACGCGACGCTAGAGTGTACCAACCTGAGCGAAGGAGCACACGTCACCAATGCCGAGCACGCTGACGGTAAAGTTCCGGTAGAAGTCGACTATGTCTAGGGCCCGGGATCGTAGCGAGAGCAGCACCAGCGGACACAGCAGAGGGGACAGCACCTCGAATATTATGTACACCTGGACAAGGAATTCACGTCATGTTTACAAAATAAAACTTAAGTTTTAAGAGCGTCTGTAGTCCAGTTGGTCGGATACTTGACTTGTAACCGGGAGGTCGCGGGTTCGAGTCCGGCTACTGGACGCGTACCAATGGGACTCTTTTTCAGAGCAACGCAACGCTCGTACGGTGAAGGACAACATCGTGATGAAACCCGAACACCAAAAGGTTTGTGAAGCCTATAACGGCGATGGGCTCACCCCCTGTCACGTTGGGTTAAATACGCTTGGTGCCTACCCCGCTTTGGGATTAAAAGGCGTGAAGTGTATTTATTTTTTTTATTTTAAGTTTTAAGTTAAAGGATGATGTTCTTTGTATTATTGGTCTGGTGTACATTGTCTCGAGGACTCGGGGTCGGTTAGATTAGCGGCACCAAAAGCACCGACAAAATGTCCATTGGACGTCAAGTAATGTGTACATACACATCAGAATAATTTTCATAAGACTATGCGCTTTATTATTTGACTAATCTAGCACATATTCCCTGGAAAATAAATATAATGTTACGCTCTTTTTACTCTGGGGATCTGGGGCCTGGAGTCTACCACACTCGCTCAGTTGGATCACTCTGACATCGTAGCGGCAAACGATGTACATAGCTGATTTCGTTACTTTCATTTCACTGTCGTCCTTAGTAAACCAGAGAGTGTAGCAGACTTGAGTCCCAGATTCCCAGAGTAGAAAGGGCGTAACATTATATTTCTTTACCAAGGAATATGTGATACATTAGTCTATTAACAAAGCACATATTCTCGTGAAAATAAATGGAAGTTGCGCATTATCTTGGTATGAAGCAGTGGCGTGCACTGGCTTTACGACAAGGTAGGCAGTACTACACAACAAGGTAGTAGTAGGATTGACACCTATGTATAGGTAGCCACAAAATCTACTACTAATCACCCACAAAACAGTTCGTTAGCCTATGTCGTGAGTACAACAAAAAAGGACCTAGCAATGGCTCTATTATTAGGTCGGATAACCAAAATACTAAGGTAGGCAGTGTCTTTTTGTCTATATGGTGTGCACGCCACTGGTATGAAGGCAGAGACGTGAAATCTGATCTACACACAATACAATGATACGTGTTTGTTTAGCCAGTATAAACGCACTGTTAGCCTTTGCACCCGAACTGAAACAATCGTGAGATTGATTTCAATTGAATTTGAACCTTATTGTGTGTTTATGGTGTTCTATCATCAACTAGATACAACACAACATTTTTTTTTAAATTTGTTGTACATTTTTACTTTAGCTTATAGATTATTTAATAGATCAAGTTCCAAGGATTCTATTCAAAATCGAGGGTATGATTCGGATTTAACATAAGGTCAATTATATTCATTCTAAACATATTCAGATAGGTTGTAAAGGGTTAGGCAGAAATATTTGGCAAACAAATGCCTGAGGTTCGATTGTAGCATACTCGGCCCGGCGGCGTCGTGTAAAGCTGTATAAAGTTAACTGACCGCTCTAAACTGGAACAGCTGTTGGAAGTGTTGCGCGACCTCCTTGGTGTGCGCGCGTCCCCGCCACGCGGCCGGCAGGTAGTGCACGTGGCCCAGCACCTGCACGAAGAGCTCCTCGCCGCGCGCCGGCCCCGGGCACACGCCGCCCACGCGCTCGCCCTCGCCTATCATAGCCCTGCGACGAGATAACAACAATGAGGCAACGTCAAACACTCAATATTGTTCACCGGGTGTATAGGCGCGAATATAACCAAAGACAAGCTCGAGCTTACCTTTGTTATTTTACTCGACGTTTCGACGCAGTTGCGTGCGTCGTGGTCACGAGTGAACACGACGCATTTATATTCGCGCCTATACACCCGGTGAACAATATTGAGTTATAATGTCTGTGCGCGTTTCATTAAAACATGATCGTCAAACACGTTTTACTCTGTGAGACATAGTGGTCGCTACTGGTTTATGTGACGATTGACAATCACAGATAAATATCGCACAATTAGAACAAAAAGTACCCAATACGAAACATGCCGATTTTGTAATTTAAGTTTTGTATCTTTTATGTTAAGGTTCAATTTCATAAAAGGACACATTTTGTTTTGCGTCACTTTTGTTCTAATTGTGCTTTAGACGTGACACTTATTTAATACTTAGCTGACAGCAAACGTTATTTTGCATTATTAACAGTGTTTCCTTACATTTCACGGTAAAACATGGAAACAGACCCTTCATCAAGCAGAATCCGGACTACAGCAGATTAGTAAATGGCTTGACAAAAACCTTCTCACCCTGAATATTGATAAAACAAAATTTATATGTTTTCACAAGACAAGAGCTTCAGCCCCCTCACAGATACAAAACCTCACACTGCACACATGCGCTTCTAACACTCTGACCTGCTCTTGTACACCATCTATAAAACGCACTGATTCCATCAAATATCTAGGGATTACAATAGACGAAAACCTCAATTTTAAAAAACATATTTCATGTCTATCCTCTAGAATTCGTAGATTAATTCACGTCATGAAGGAATTTAAAAACATCACCGACCGTAAAATAAAAGAACTTATATACAAAAGCTTGTGTGAATCTATGATAACATATGGAATATCATCATGGGGTGGAACCTTTAAAACCTGTATGCTGGAACTAGAACGGGCCCAACGTTCAATATTAAAAGTTTTATACCAGAAACCGTTTAGATATCCAACAACCAAATTCTATTCAGAACTGCAGGTACTAAATGTTAGACAACTCTTCATCCTTAAGTCAGTAACAATAGCTCACTCAGATTTTGTCTCTCGCACCAACTATCAGATTATTCCCAAGCGAATATGCAAACTACCTGTTCCCACTACCCACCACATGTTTGCTCATAGATTTCCATTTGCTCTGCAACCGTTCTTGTTTAACAAATTATCACGTAAGTTAATCTTTTCTCAAAGCAATAAACCTCAAATTAAACAAAAAGTGAAACAATTTCTGCTGACACTGGACTACGATAGCACAGAGAACATTTTAAATATAGTTTAACCACAAAGCAATATACCTACACATCTACTTAATAAATAACATTATTCTATGTACCTAATATTTCACGTATATTATATTTTACATATGTATTTAAGTAATATTTATATTCCTACCATGCTGAATTCTATTCCCAACCCATTTTTTATACTTATTAGCAATAATATTGAATATTTTATTTTAGTTTTAAGTTTTTACCAGATTGCGCCACCAAAAGACTAAAATGTAAAGCATAGAAGGACCCCACAACTCAGGACTCCCTACAGTGGAGGTCATTGTTAACCCTTAGCATTTAAGTGAAAATTCTAATAAAGATTTGATTTGATTTGATTTGATTATTATATGCATGTAATATACATATAAACCTTCCTCAAGAATCACTCTGTTCAATAAAGAAAACCGTAGTTTTAAAGATTGAAGCATACAGAGGGATGCGACTTTGTTTTATACAATGTAATGATTGATTGAAGTTGTTGCAAGATGTTTCGGTCAAAGAGGGTTTGATTGATGATTGACTTGGAAAACCTTAACGTCGTCTTTTGAGAAAATAGCAAAATAAATTTTAACTAAAATAAATACCTCATTATACTTATTTACTGTGGTATTCGTAAAGTTAGAACAGCGCTAATGCACTGCTAGTAAAACTCAACAAAATACGCAAAATTTGGACAAATATTATAATATGTACGACAACAAATCACTCAATGTTAACGGCTAGTAAAATGTTGCTCATGACTAACCTGGCAGCAGCTAGTACACAACCCAGCACGGTGATGGCAGTGAGCACGTGTTCCACCGTCAGCACGTCCTCGTCGTATACGGAGAGCACGACGAGCACGCCAAGCACGCTCGCCGCCAGGAAACCCACGTTCCTGTTATGATACATGAGACATGTACAGTCGGCCAAGTATCTGGCAGCAAAGTCTGCTATACTCCAATTTATAATAACGTTCATTGTGAACGACACCCCCGAGACCAAGGTGGTAATTAATGGTTTTGTCGTTTTGACACGATATGTTTATAACTTGATCTCTCTGCATAAAGCTGAAGTTAATATTTATATTTATTTTGTAATAGACTTGGGCCCCTGGTCCAACACCATAAGTTTGAGAATCATATGAATTTATTGACAATTCGTTTTTTTTTTTAAAGCTACCATTTGTGAGATATTTTTTTTGCCTCACAGTATTTTCAGCGGTTTAAACTTTTTGCTTGTTTACGTTACTAAGCAGGCAGCAAGCAGGCAGGTAACGCGGGAGCGGTCACCGCGGGGTTTTAGTGAGTGCAAGTCCCATATGACCCCGCCGCTGTCCACATTAGCGCTGGGGTATCCATAACGGATTTCCCCACGATGAAAATAACGTAGGTGCACTTGGATGGCTTATTATATGCATGCATGCATACATATAAAACTTCCCTCGAGAATCACTCTAGAAAACCGCATCAAAATTCGTTGCCTAGTTTTAAAGATCTAAGCATACATAGGCACAGACAGCTGGAGGTTACTCTATGTTACACTACGTATTTATATTGGTAGCTAGAAACGTGTACCGTATCCACTCACTTGGCAACCACAGTGACTATGGGCGAGCTGAAACTCGCCAGGTACTTAGTCGCAGGCTTGTGTGCTCGATGCAAGCGATCGCGCAGCTCGTGGTCCAACTCGTTGAAGTGTCGGAGTGTGATGCGCGCGTACAACGACCACGTGCGCAGGCCCAGAGACGCGGGAGAACGTTTTATTAGCTGTCGACAGAAGTCACGGGTCAAAAAAAAAAGGCGCATATATATAATCGTATGTAGGCATTGCAATGCAGCGCATATATATATATTTTTTCTTCTTATTTCTATACCGTTTTTAGTTTAATAACTATGTGGGATCCAAGACAGAAGGCTAGCCCCCCCGCGATCTAGCCCAGTCGTCACTGATTGAGCTCTTGTCTATTCTGGATGCCGCTGTAGATCCTGGCTCTAACGGGAGTCACAGTGGTGGGAAAGTGGGTGGAATATCCCGGATTTTGCCGGCAGAGGTATTAATTATGATATTGTGTGTACAGACAGTTTAGGTAATGATTTGAAGCCAATAGATTTTATGCGTAACTAGTGGACCGGACAGACGCTGTTCTGTCTTAACCCATTAGCACCTACTGCACTCGGGGATTGACAAGCTATTTTAAACACTATTACTTGGTAATAAAAGTCAAAACCAAATAAAGAGTAACTATTCGTCTGGGCGTTAATGGGTTAAGTATTGATATATATCTAAAATAAAAAAAATGAATCGCAAAACGTGTTGTTATATTCAAATTAATAGTTAAGACAGGACAGCATCTGTCAGGT
Organism: Conopomorpha cramerella; assembly: GCA_012932125.1. NCBI lineage: Eukaryota > Metazoa > Arthropoda > Insecta > Lepidoptera > Gracillariidae > Conopomorpha > Conopomorpha cramerella. The sequence goes on from SJJU01012808.1 coordinate 26,789, forward strand.
CCAATACTATTAATACGAATATAAAATTATTAGAACCTCGAGGGTGGCCTGTGCCCAGCAGCAGGTGATGAATTCTTTTTTTCATAAGTTAGGTACTGTGTTGTTATTAGCGAAATCGGTTCACCGGTTCCGGAGTTATGCGATTACCAACACATTTTGCTATTCATTTTTATATTATAGATTTGTTACGGAGTTAGCTGATACGAGGCCAAAATTTATCACGAAATTCCCACGGGAACGGGAATAATTTCAGAAAACCACCGGGTTACAGTTAGTGGTCAATATAGGGGTGTAGTCTCAGTTGTTCGGTACTAAATAAAAGTCAACCTTTACGTGTGCCGAATAAAGGCTGTTTTAATGTTGAACAAATTATGACGGGTGCCAAAATGATTTGTCACTTTAACGCCACCAAATAGAGTGTATTTTACACTGACCATCGGACAAAACTACTGAGACCTAGCCAATATAGGATATCCTCCTTCCACGAAAAAATATCGATGTAACAGTTTCTAAGTACCTCGGCATAGTTGAAGAAGAAATACAATATCTGCCAAGCGAGTATGAGCGGCGCCAGTAGCAGATTGACTATCGCCAGCAGTAAGATCTGCTTCTCCAGCTGACGTGCCAGTTGCGTGCGCTTCGATTGTTCCTTGTAACACTCGCGAAGCTGCCAACAGTTCTCCCACGGACTCCATGGCGAAGCTGAAGAAATATAGAAGAAATGTATTTCCGTCCCACACAAGCCCGGAAGTTTATATAAATATTGTTTAATCATCACTGAAGTTTATTTATAATGTTTAAACGATTAAAAACAACATTAATATTGCTGCCAGGACACTTTCTTTAATTGTTACGTTTACTGTCGTTTAGATAATGCGTTGTAATACAATAAACAAGTCGTATAAATGAGTCTCTTGTGACATTTAGATATAAACAAAAATAGAGAACCGTACGGGTGCAACAATCTCTCGTCACTCCATACTAACACATTCCCGGACAGAAAAAGCCTATAGGCGTCATAACAATGAAACATCTATTGTGTCTATTTTACTGTCCGCCAATGTGTTAAACCATTACAAGATCTTAAACATGCAAAACAGGGAAACGTTGTATTTCGCTACTCTTCTCTTTGGAGTTGTCAAGACCGGAGAACCTTAATCATCATCATCATCAGCCCATACTTGTCCACTGCTGGACAATGGCCTTTCCAATTGCACGCCACTGTGATCTGTTTTCGGCTTCTCGCATCCAGCTTCTGCCAGCCATCTTGCGTATAACATCAGTCCACCTTGCCTGAAGGCGTCCTACACTCCGTTTGCCGAGACGCGGTCTCCACTCGAGAACTCGTTTTCCCCAACGGTCATCGGTTCTACGTCTAATATGG
>SJJU01012812.1:0-13277 GCA_012932125.1 Conopomorpha cramerella
GAGACCTTACCAACGAATGCAAAACCGTGGAAATCGGTTCGTGCGTTCTGGAGTTATAGCGTCAGGGAGGAAAACCCGACTTATTTGTATATAGTAGATAATACAATAAGTTTCATATCAATCAAAGCAATTAACCTAACTAACTAGACGGACAAGTGTGCCTATAATCAAAAGGTTTCTCTTACACGGTGCACCCAAAACTAGGTCGCGACTGTACATATCTATTGAATTGGAAGTTTCTAGTACCAGCATCAGCAACCAAGTTGGCGCCATCCTCGCAGACTCACCAACCTACACACTAACACCCTACCCTGACCTGCTACTCACTACTATCAGTTAACATACAAAGTTCACAGTTTTTGCTACATTGTGTTCAGGTTATTGACTAGTATCGGCCACGTGGAACGTAACAGTTTCTCCTGTAATGTGAGCTTAAGTTGATGTGTTTTGTAATGTAATGTGGTTCAGTTAATGTTGGTGGTGGTTATGTTGGTAAGTTCTGTAAGCATGTACAACCGGTTCGTGGAGTGTTGAAGAATGGTACGGGACGCGCTTTGTAATATTTATACAAATAATTATTTATAGTTTACTTATACATTTATTAAAGTCCTCACTCATGAGTGCTGACATACCCCTTTCGCTTCATCTACATTCATACATCTTTTCATACATGACCTCCGGTTTCGAGTACTTTTCACGCCACCTTCGGCCAGGACATCACGAATCTGGTCGATGTACGTCCTTCTTGGGCGACCTCTACTCACCCGGCCCATTACATCACCCATATAAATCTTTTTCGTCAATCGACTTTCATATGCCCAAAACACCGAAGAATTCATATTAGACACAAATAAACAGTTTACTTGTCCAGCAGTGGACAAGTATGGGCTGATGATGATGATGATGAAACAGTTTATCAGAACTCTGCAGCGGTTTTATAACTGTGTTGTAGGTTTATTCGAAGGTAAGGCGGAAGTCATAAGCGGGAATCGAATCCGCAACCGTCCTCCAAGAGACAGTTGCCCTAACCACTAGTTCATATACTCTACCGTCGAATATTTGGACACCCATATTTCCGGTAACATTGTACCACATTGTAACAGTTCTGTTTCCTCAAGTTATTTATTTATGCCTTTAAGACAAGAACAATCAAATACAGTTCACAAAAGCCGACAAGTTGCGACTTGACCATTGTTCCAGGGTCCGGCATTGTGGCCATTGTCCAACATTTATCAACTACTACAATAATATAGTTACTGTAAACATGCTGTAGGGATATTTTGTAATGTATTCTAAAGGTAAACGACATAGGTTATTTACTTTATAAATGAACCTCGGTACTAAAGCCTCGACAGTCACGGGCCCTGTGACATAATCATCGTACTTACAACGATACCATGAGCGTCTGTGGTCCAGTTGGTCGGACACTTGACTTGTAACCGGGAGGTCCGGGTTCGAGTCCGGCTACTGGACGTGTACCAATGGGACTCTTTTCAGAGCCTATGTACGCAACGCAACGCTCGTACGGTGAAGGACAACATCGTGATGAAACCCGCATACCACAAAGCGTGTAAACCCTATAACGGCGATGGGATCACCCCCTGTCACGTTGGGTTAAATACGCTTGGTGAACTTATTTATCTTATTTTTACTATGTTATTACTTTTTTTCTTGTTGTCATTTGTCTATTTATTGTTTTTTTTTTGTGTTATATCATAAATATAATAAGTAATGTGAGCGTAATATAAGTTAGTGAATAAATATATTTACATACATACATAAATGTTTAGTCGAAGCGTCGTCGGCTAAACGTTGTCACAAACCTAAATTTCTCATTCTTGTCATAGTGAAAAAAAAAAATATTTTCCCCACATTGTATTTATTATATATTTCTAGTATACTATATAATTATGTGTATGTGTATGTTTTGTGTACAGAATCTTTATGTTTTTTCCTAGAACTATGTTGCAAGGAACATTATTCCCTCAAACATATGGCCACTTTAACCACACCGCTTAGCCCAAGGTTAACTGGAAGATAATGCTTTGTAGCATTAAGGTCGCTATAATAAAAGTTGTTCATATTGGCGAGCCCGCCAACGTTCCTAAGACCATTCGCTCGGGGTCCTTTCACACTATGTATAAAGTTACATATCTACAATTTCACTATATTCCGAAGCGCGTCCAGGATATGGAGTAAAAAATATGACATTATTACGTATGATAACTGCTTTGTTTGCTTCGGAGCCGGTTTGCTCGCCTCTTTAATTTGACAGCTTTATGTCTAATACATGCGGCGAGCGATGTGTGGGTTAGGATTTAGCATGTGGACAAACGTACAATGGTTTTTCTTTTTTGGTAGGCAGGTTTTTAGGCTCGTCGAGAATTATTGATTTTTTTATTGGAAGTGTAAAGATTTGCTTTGTCGTTTAGAATAGTCGTTGGTGATGGATGGTAAATATATTGCTTACTAGTGGACGCCCCGCAACTTCATTCGCGCAATTTAAGTAATTTATGCAAAATTCAACACCTCACTATATAGCATCGCGTCCCACAGAATCGGGATAAAAAGTATCCTATGTCCGTCTCCTGGTTGTAAGCTAGCGCCTCAATAATTTTCAGACAAATTGGTTTATCCGTTCTTGAGTTATAAGTGGTGTAACTAACACAACTTTCTTTTATAGATATAGATATCAATCTATACTAATATTATAAAGCTGAAGAGTTTGTTTGTTTGAACGCGCCAATCTCAGGAACTACTGGTTCGAATTGAAAAAGTATGTTTGTGATGAATAGACCATTTATCAAGGAAGGCTTTAGGCTATATAACATCACGCTGCAACTATTAGGTGCGAAGAAATATTGGAAAATGTGAAGAAAACGGGTAAAATTATTCATACTTGAGGGCTTCCGTTGCGTGCGCTGCGAATATAATGTATATTGGCGAAACAATATTTGCCGGGACAGCTAGTCTTAATATATAAAAATCCAGTGTCATGATGTTTGTTCCCAATGAACTCTTCACCAAGGCTACCGATATTCACAAAAGTTGGCATTTATAATGTAATTTCGTCCAATTTGAGAGATAGGATAGTTTATATTTCGTGACATCCACTGCTGGGCAGACCACCCTGTAGGTTATACTAATTTTATATTCATATTAATAGTTCAGACAGGACAACGTCTGTCGAGTCCACTAGTATTCAATAAAATTCTGTTTTCTATGCGTACACCTTTAGATAAGATTTGATTACAACAGTTAAGCATAATAATAAAGCAGTTGTATGGGTCCGGGTAAGAGCGTTTGAGGTCCAGTAGATCGGATACTTGACTTGTAACCGGGAGGTTGCGGGTTCGAGTCCAGCCGTGCGGACGTGTACCAATGGGACTCTTTTTCAGAGCCTATGTATGCAATGAACGCTCGTACGGTCAAGGACAACTTCGTGATGAAACCCGCACACCACAAGGTATGTGAACCCTGTAACGGCGATGGGCGCACCCCCTTTCATGTTGGGTTAAATACGCTTTGTGAACCGTGGGTATTTGCTTTAGCAAGTACCTCGGCCTACCCCGCTTTGGTATTCATATTCATATGTTTATTGCATTCATATTGTAACAAGGTCTTATAATTCTGCCGCCATACGAAGAAAGGGCGTAACTATATATTTTGTTTCATGGGAATGTATGCTTTACCACTAGATTAATTCGAATTATTAACGCTCATATTCCCATGATAACTAATTTAAGGTTACGGGCGTAACTTACGCCCTTTCCTCGTATGACGGCAGAATTATATGGTAAGGTAACAAACATGAACCCTGTGAGGGTATAACAATTTTAAATTTTCTCAAATTAATTCTTTGGGTCTAGGTAAAAAGCGTGAAGAGCAATTCTTTCATTTTTTTTATCCTGTATACTTGAATTTCCACCGACATAAACACACATAAAAAAACATTCCCTAGATTGTTATCAGCCTGTTTTGTGGGTACAAATAAAAGGTTACCCCCCCATACTTACATAACATCAAATCAAGCTTACCCCACTCTCCTAATTCGCACTTCGATATTCAAACTCTGACTGTAGCGGGTTGTAAATTCTATTTATAGTATCCGTTTTCACTGTTTGTTTGCACAGCAAACATCTAGCGGTATTTTTCGTACGTTTGCTGTACACTGACGTTTTACGTTGCGCGCATTGTCTGAGAGTGGAACAAGAATGGTATTGGAAGTAGAGTATTATTATGTAATACAGAATTAATCTGTTGATATAAAGGCGGACGCCCTCTGCATATTCTGCTTGTTCACACCCGTCCGTACGATTTTCGCATACACATTCGCTCATTACGGAATGTGGATTATGGCAGTGGTGGTCTACCTTAGCTATACAGTATGCATAATAAACTGGTCCTCAATTCTGAACAGGAAACAAGTAAAATTGGCTCAAGGTGAAAATATCTTGTGTATAATTTAGTTTGTCCATGGCTTTGCCAATTTAGATAGGTATAGTTGAAGCCGAATATGTAAACAATCTTTGTGTGAGGTTTATAAAGTGACATAATTTAGGTAGAACTGGTTTAGTAGAAGTTCTCTTACCAGAGATTGTGTGCTGCATGGATTAGGAAGATGATTTTATGCACATAAGATGTTGCGAACAATTCAAGAGAATACTAATTCTACTAAAACACCGTACCTAAGCCATTCTGTGAAATTAAACTTATTAAAACAATTTTTTTGGTGCGTTTCATTAGAGTGCAGTGTATTTCATTGATTATTAACATAATCTACTATATAAAAATAAGTCGGGTTTTCCTCCCTGGCCTATAACTCCAGAACGCACGAACCGATTTCCACGGTTTTGCATTCGTTGGAAAGGTCTCGGGCTCCGTGAGGTTTATAGCAAAGAAAATTTAGGAAAAAATTCAACAGAAAAGCGGATAAACGAAACGAACCCATCTGGTGGCGAAACGGAGTTCGCCGGGTTTGCTAGTTATTGTTAAAAAAAAAAACGTTCTGGTGATCGCAAGCAGTTAGCAAGCAGTGGCGTGCACACCATACAGGCAAAAATACACTGCCTACCTTAGTATTTTGGTTACCCCGACCTAATAGACATAGACATTCATTTATTTTTGCTAAAAATCATACAACAATTCAGTATAATGGATTACACATACAGTTCATGTTAAATGCAGCATTCCTATCTATCGTTCCGTACCTAATAATAGAGTTATTGCTAGATTATTTTTGTTGTACTCACGACATAGACTAACGGAGGTCCTGTGTTTTGTGGGTGAATAGATAGGTAAGTACCTGTGTTTCGTAAAGACAAGTTACCTATACATAGGTGTCAATCCTTGGGGATTACTGCATACCTTGTCGTAAAAGCCAGTGCACGCCACTGTTAGCAAGTAATTTGTCAACTACCGGAAGGTTTCTTGACATACCGACAGTTTAAGATGGCCTGTATTCTCAAACAATAATCAGTACTCAAGTACCGCTTGAGAATAGTTTGTCTCTTTTACACAAACATCATTAGAGCGAGACAAATATTATTTGACCAGAGATCTGTGCTTGAGGGGAGGCTCTGAGGATGCTTAAGATTAGCTCAACCTTCTTATGCCACAGGAACTGTCTTCTATAATAATCTATAGTTGCATAACCTAATACCCCCCTCGCGTTTATACAATAGGACAACCAGGAGAACGGCAAAACGTCATCCATACCAGGTGGATTTGCCATTTACGCGAACCAAACGGTTTGAGGAGGCGACCGAGGGAGCTCTCCAGAGAACGGGCAGCAGCGCTCTCTGTGAGTTAAACCACAACACCACTGCGATCGCCAACCCGCCTGCCAAGCGTGGCGATTACTGGCATTTCACCCCAAATGACGGATCTTATTGGGGGAGGCCCTCGTCCAGCAGTGGACGTGATGTGGCTGATGATGATGGCAGAGTTTCCTAGTATTATACGTATTATTTTTTTATTTATACTTTTTAGTCTTCTTATTATTAAAACTCACACCAACACATATCATGGAGTCACCAGTCCGCCATCTTGGGGAGGCCGCCATATTGGATTTGTAATGACGTTTCTTAGCTAGTCATGTATTGTCATCAGAACTCAGAGCGTGTGCAAAATTTCATCCCAATCAAAGACCGGGAAGTGGGTCAAATTAAGATTCCAAGATATTCTTACCTACATACACACATCAAAAGTGTCTAGGGATCAAGTACATTTTAGAAGATTGCAATCAAGAATATGTTTCACAAAAACTGAATTCATTCATAATTTATTCAAAATGTGGTGATAAGTCATTGATACAGGCATGGGGAATTAGGTAGGAGAACAATCCAGAAGATTAGATTTGATTTAAATAAATTTGTTTTTTTTTTTTGAGCTAAGAATGTTCTTGATCCCTAGACACTTTTGATGTGTGTATTAGAGTACTCTAAAATCATCTCTCTATCTATTAAATAAAACCGCATCAAAAAAACCGTTGCGTTGTTTTAAACATCTAAGCATACATAGAAACCTAGATTGAAAAGGGTATGCTTCGGTGGTTTGGGTATATGGAGAGAATGGATGAAAGTCGATTGACGAAAGAGATTTATATGGGTGATGTAATGGGCCGGGTGAGTCGAGGTCGCCCCAGAAGGACATATACAGACCATATTGGTGATGTCCTGGCCGAAGGTGGCGTGAGAAGTACTCGAAACCGGAGGTCATGTATGAAAAGATGTATAAATGTAGATGAAGCGAAAGGGATATGTCAGGACCGTGATAAATGGACATCTGTAGTCTCTGCCTACCCCTCTGGGAGATAGGCGTGAAGTGTATGTATGTATATGTATGTAATGTTCTTGATCCCTAGACACTTTTGATGTGTATTAGAGTACTCTAAAATCATATCTCTATCTATTAAAGAAAACCGCATCAAAAAACCGTTGCGTAGTTTTAAACATCTAAGCATACATAGGGACAGACAGCGGGAGGCGACTTTGTTTTATACTTATGTATTGATGTCTATGGTAATAATTTCCAAAACCGTAACCAGCTATTTTACGAGCGCTACAAACAGTGAATTTAAACTGTACATTATAGGTCACAAAACACTTAGAAAAACATTAAAAGTGACGTGGCATTACGGTTAATTCAATTTAATCCTATATAAAAACGATTTTGACGCCCACATTTATTTATAGTACGCTTCAATAACCATCGAATGGCCGAAGCTTGGAGCTGTTTGAATAGAATATTAAACAAATTGACTGACTTATGTTGATACTAGCGGACGCCCCACGACTTCGTCTGCGTAATATCAGTTATTCACACAAACTTTAAAATTCATTTTTTTTTATCATTAAGAACAAACGTTTGACCACCATCTTGCCTGATCTGAAGCAGCAATGCGGTCTACGATGGAGCACACTTGTTCATTAGGTACCTATTCACCCGCGACTTGAAGACTGTGCTGCGCAGGAAACACAGACTCCGGCAAGTCATTCCACATCCTAGCGGTTCGCACTATGAAAGTAGACGCAAACCATTTGGTTCGCATAAATGGCAAATCGAACTGGTATGGATGACGTTTTGCCGTTCTCCTTGTTGTCCTATTGTAAAAACGCGATAGGGGTATTAGGTTATGCAACTCCGTAGCACACTCTCCGAAATGCACCCGATAGAAGACAGATAGGCTCGCAACCTTTTGCGGCGATGCTCTAGGCTTTCAAATCCAGTATCTTTATTTTATCCTCATAAGTGTTATTACATACAGATATACAGTAACATATAGGTATATAATATGGACTGATGATGATGATGAAACAGTAACATGACAGCTTACGTCACAGGACCCAGAGACACCAATAAGTGTCAATATATGCCTGTTTCTTCCCGGTTCTTCGGTACAGTAAAATAAATTATCTCAAACCAGGGATTTTATTTATCTTAATCTTACTAATAATATAAATTGGAAAGTGAGTTTGTTTGTTCCGCTTTCAGGCCGTAACTACTGAAACGATTGCTTTGAAATTTTCCACACGTATAGTTAAAAGTCCGGTTTAAATAATAGGGTAAAATTGATATTCCTTGAGGGAAAACAAAAACTTACTTTAATCCGCAATATAACCGAAGTCCACGCGGGTGAAGCCGCGGGCCGAAAGTTAGTATTGTATAAAAATCCAGTGTCATGATGTCTGTTCCCAATGAATTCTTCAACAAGGGTACCGATATTCACAAAATAAAAAAAATAAAAAAATAAATACACTTCACGCCTTTAATCCCAAAGAGGGGTAGGCAGAGGCACTTGCTAAAGCCAGTACCCACGGTTCACCAAGCGTATTTAACCCAACGTGACAGGGGGTGAGCCCATCGCCGTTATAGGGTTCACACACCTTGTGGTGTGCGGTTTCATCACGATGTTGTCCTTCACCGTACGAGCGTTGCGTTGCGTACATAGGCTCTGGAAAAGAGTCCCATTGGTACACGTCCAGTAGCCGGACTCGAACCCGGGACCTCCCGGTTACAAGTCAAGTGTCCGACCAACTGGACCACAGACGCTCACTAGACCACAGACGCTCAAACACACACAAAAACAAAATTCACAAAAGTTAGCATTTATATGTAATTTCGTCCAATTAGAGAGATAGGATAGTTTATATTTCGTGACATCCACTGCTGGTCACAGGCCACTCTGGAGGTTATACTAATTGTATATTCATATTAATAGCTAAGATATGACAACGTCTGTCGAGTCCACTAGTATACATTTATCATCACACAACAAGAAATGCATTACAGATTGCCCTAAAGCTCACTGGATAGATGTTTACTTTTGTTTTACAGCTGTCAAAACATACACGATTTTCATCAAGCATTGTGCTTTTTTTATCGCTACGAACAAGTGTTTGACCACCATCCTGCCTGGTGTTAAGCTGCGATGTGGTCTACGATGGAGCACACTTGTTCATTAGGTACCTATTCACCCCAGGTACTTGAAGACCCTCAGGCTGTACTGCGCAGAAACACTGACTTAGGAAGAGTATTAGTATGCATGCATATAAATACACATACCCCATCGCATTACAATAGACAACCAGGAGAACGGCAAAACGTCATCCATACCAGGTGGATTTGCCATTTACGCGAACCAAACCGGTTTGCGTCCACTTTCATAGTGCGAACCGCCAGGATGTGGAATGACGTGCCGGAGTCTGTGTTTCCTGCGCAGTACAGTCTGAAGGTCTTCAAGTCACTGGGGTGAATAGGTACCTAATGAACAAGTGTGCTCCATCGTAGAACCACATCGCTGCTTAACATCAGGCAGGATGGTGGTCAAAACTTTCTGATGATAAACAATATCATAGCAGAAAACACTTAAAAATAATACAAAACATTTTTCTAATCAGCTAGTAGAATAAACGTACAAATAACAGATCAAACAAAGTTTCGCCACAGTAATTAGAATTAGTATGACCATAAGAGTATGAGGGATAGGCCGCACATGACCATATTAATGTATGTCATATTATGTATATACCATATAAAGTATTAGTTATTTATATATAGTTACAGTATCGGCAAATAAAGAGCCAATGTCGTATTATGTTGGAAAAAAAACTTCACCTTTCTACGTTAGAAATCAAATTGTGCGAAATATATAATATTGTAATTAATTATTACAAGCGTCTTGTCCAGCTGTCGGATACTTGACCGCAGTCCGGTTCGATCCGCTACTGGATGTGTACCAATGGACTCTTTCAACCTATGTATCGCAACGCAACTCTCGTACGGTGAAGGACAACATCGTGATGAAACCCGCACACCACAAAGTGTGTGAACCCTATAACTGCGATGGGCTCATCCCCTGTCACGTTGGGTTAAATACGCGCGTGTGAACCGAGGGCATTTGCTTTAGCAAGTGCCTCTGCCTACCCCGCTTTGGGATTAAAAGGCGTTAAGTGTACGGGGCCTGGTCATTTGTATGATAATCGTATGGCCTGGACGCTAACTTTCGGTGCTATGTTTTTTCTTTCATACACAATGTATTAATATGTATGAGGTGTCATATAATTACTTGTATCCAAGCTCGTTTGACATACATTTTATGTTTGTATAGATTTGCATGGGAGCTATTGTAAATTATATCCAGCTGTCTTCTACAGAAGTAAACATTAATGTGTTTATGGGGAAAAACTCAAGAACGACTGGGTTAAATTGGATCAAATATATTGAATTTACCATTTACGCGAACCAAACGGTTTGCGTCTACATTCATAGTGCGAACCGCCAGGATGTGGAATGATTTGCCGGAGTCTGTGTTTCCTGCGCAGTACAGTCTGAAGGTCTTCAAGTCACTGGGGTGAATCTAAAGAACAAATTTGCTCCATCGTAGACCACATCGCTGCTTAACATCAGGCAGGATGGTGGTCAAACGCTTGTTCATAGTAATTAAAAAAAATCTTTCCTTTCCATCGCGTTGGTAAAAATATGAAATTAAAAAAATACAGTATACTCATTTATTTTTAAAACTTCGTTTCCCTCACTCTTCAATGTACGTTTTTTAATTATTTAGATAAAGAAAAAACAAAGAACAAATTAAAACAGACACCAAGTAGGTGTGCCGCCATAACATAAAATAAGACGAGACCTCACCACAAAGTTTAATTATTCTCTGCGCGGGCGTTTATATTTTATTTAAGTTTCAATTAAAAAGTTGCGATGCCGCGGAAAGTCATAATGGGCGGAAAGCTTCATGTTATGAGAGTTTACTGAATTATGGACCTTAATTGCGTCTCTCGTAGATGCGGAATTCGGTTTTTTTTTTTCAACCGGCGCCAAACGGATGTTCACGAAGCGTAAATGCAGATATTGTTTTTTTTATGTATGACCACGGAAAACTTTTTACAGAGAAGTCCCATTTTGATAATTCTTTATCTTTATATCTTTTGCCGTGACAACGTTTAATAACTGGATACTACGGGCTGCATGCACGAAAACGATGACGTCATTGTCCCGTTCCGCAAGCGAGTGTACTACTAGTACTGCAATGTTTGACCTTGTCACGTCAAACTCACTTTATAGACAAGCATTTTTTTTTTAATTATATTATTGAAGGTGGTCCCATATGTATTTGGAGAAAAAAAATATTTTACTCGTATTTTTACTTGAAATATCCTATAACTGTAGTAAAAGCATTAGAGCTGCCATACAAAACAGGGGTGAAGCACGGGATATGCACAGGTCCCGTGTTTCACCCAGGTGAAGCACTGGGTGTTCATTAGAACAACTCATACAAATAATACATATATAAACTTTTCTGTTAACTTATTTCATAGAAAAAACGTATAGGTAGTCAGTCTTCAAGCAAAAGTACAGTAGAGAGCATGCTTATCTCTCTTGAGTCATGGGTATTGTCATATATAAAGACTGTGTAAAACAACATATAATAAAACTATCTACTTTTATTCTAATAACTATCTGATACGTTGCTATTATATGTAAGTATAAACGTACACCCCTTTTTTCCTCTTAGGAAATGAACTATCAATTCTTATTTCGCGTAAACGTCATAAGAAGAACCCTTGTGCAAAATTCCGCTATCTAGGTTAAGGTTGGATCTGGGCGTTGAATAAGTCGTGACTTTGAGTTCATATATAATATTCTATAAAATTTCCATGTCACAATGTTAGTTACCGTACTCCTCCGAAACGGCTTTACCTGTATATCTATTGAACGAATATATTTTTAATATATATAAAATTAAAAATATTTTTAGAGAAATAGTAAATACTTCAGCACCAGGTTGTACTATGTGTCATTACTTGGGTGTCATTGTTGGTTGGAGGACGGACCCTAGTACATACCCCGTGCTTCACCCAGGTGAAACAGCGAGGTAAAGCACGGGTCCGTACCCATCGCATCGCATCGAAAATATCTGCGAAATTGCTATGTTTTGTCGTATCACGTCGCATCGCTGTTTTGTGTGAGAGCCCTTTACAACCAGCTCGCAACTTTCTACGAGAAAAAGTTAATAACCGTAATGTTCTAGTAGTTAGGGTAGGGTGAAGATCGCCGGTTCAGGTGAACGGCAAAACTTCATCCATACCAGCTGGATATACCATTGACGCGAACCAAACGCTTTGCGTCTACTTTCATAGCGCGAACCGCCTGGATATGGAATGACTTGCCGGAGTCTGTGATTCCTGCGCAGTACAGTCTGAAAGTCTTCAAGTCACTGGGGTGAATAGGTATCTAATGAACAAGTGTGCTCCATCGTAGATCACATCGCTGCTTAACATCAGGCAGGATGGTGGGTTAAACGCTCGTTCATTGTGTTGAAATAAAAGTTATAGGTTACTTTATTTCACATTTTTTGATCAGGGATTATCCCACTACCACCCGCGCCCTACCTGCCTCTCTCTGTACGGGCCATTCTCTGGAGACGTGCGCGTCTACTTGCTGCAGCCTCTTTTCAACGCACACGTTTTCTTGACTCGATACAAATTATCTTTATCCGTCCCTGTTTTGTTGCCAACTCTCCCCCTTCTGGGGCATGACGACCACATTACGGAAACTTCGCGTCGGGTCCTCGTCGCGTCTTCAGTCGTTAACAGGCTTCATATGTTCTTCGAGCTGTATGCCAGCGATTAGCAAACTCACGCAAGCGTTCAAAGTTTATTTCACATTGTCGGATCTACGACTTAGTAATAATAGTATGGGACCTTGCGGTAAATGAATGGAGCTCATCCTGCAGCCGCCACCGCCTCGGGTGCCAAAGTGCCTCCTGCTCTATTTCATTACTTAAGGTTCCGTACTGCATACTACAGAATTGGCTATGTGCGCGACGGTGGCGACGCGTAGTGTTTACAACATTTGCGGAAGCTGTCAAATAATAACAATGTAAACATTGTTAGTTCTCTTTGCTAATATAAATAAAACCAAAGATTAAAATAGTATTGTTGACAATATTATATAAGTGAAATGTATTCAATAGTTTGTTGTAAAATTAATATAATAATAATAAAAACCGGGTTTGAAACTATTACACATAATATTAGTTTCCAACCACAAACTGAGATAAAATGCAATAAATTAGTATTAGCCGAGAATGTAAGAACGCAACACGATAAAAAGTTAACAACGCAACAACAGTCATGCATGACCCATTTCTTTGCTTTGATTTTGTACTGCAATCAACACTTGACAGCTGATCATCCGCATTTGTTTCCAATTTCTGCCGTGTTGTGCGCTGCGGTCGTTATCTGTCTGCCACTACTCGCTTT
>SJJU01012813.1:0-16593 GCA_012932125.1 Conopomorpha cramerella
AGATTTGATTTAAATAAATTAGATTTTTTTAGGGCTACAAATGTTCTTGATTCCTAGACAAATTACAAAATCGGCATGTTCCATATTCAGTCCTTTTTGTTCTAATTATGCGATATATAAAAGAAAGTCGTGTTAGTTACACTATTTATAAATCCAGAATGGATGAACATATTGGGCTTAAGATCAGAAGAAAGACATAGGATGATCTTTTTACCCCGATCCTGTTGGTCGCGTCGCTATATAGAGGGTGTTATAGTTTGTATGAAGTTTTAATATTGACACTACGCGAATGAAATCGCGGGGCGTCCACTAGTATATACATATATATAAAACAAAGACGGGTTTGTTACAACACTTATTCAAGAGCGATTCAACTGCTTTGGCTAAAAATTTCTGAGGACGTAGCTTAGAACCACGAGAAGGACATAGGATACTTTTTATCCCGTTTCTGTGGGACGAATCGCTATATAGAGCGTTTTATCGTTTGTATGTAGTTTTAATATTGGACTACGCGAATGAAATTGCATGGCGTCCACTAGTGATTTAAATGTTTAAAACGGGTATTATACCGCGAATATTAACCAAAGATATGCATTCACCCGTTCACCCATTCATTATTAATAATACCCGTTTTAAACATTGAATATCGTGTCAGTGCGAGTTTCCTTAAAAAAATGATTCGTCCACTAGTGATTAATAAAAAGAATAATAGTAATCACCTGAAGCAGCATTAGCAGATCTGCGGCGCATCGTCCAACGAATGCAGCCAGTTGAATATCATCATGTTCCTCTCGTACTTCGTGAGCGGTCGCCCTCTCTCGCGCTCCAAATCCGCCGCCGTCAGTGCGAGGAACGACGCCTCTGCGGTAGTAAAATATAAATATATTTTTACTAAAACACACACATACATACATACACTTCACGCCTGTCTCCCAGAGGGGTAGGCAGAGACTACAGATCTCCATTTGTCACGATCCTGACATACCCCTTTCGCTTCATCTACATCTTCATACATCTTTTCATACATGACCTCCGGTTTCGAGTACTTTTCACTAACTTATTACTAAAACACACACATTGCCTTCATTTATTTATTTATGTAATACTTCATTGCAACACAGTACAATAGGCGGACTTAATACTATTATAGTATTATCTACCAGTCAACCCCACAACATGGGAGAAAAAAGAAAGTTGCGGCTCAGTAATACAATTACAATAGTAAGGAGAAACTTCAAACTAAAACTTTAACTCATCCCATGTGTTCAGTAGCTAAAGCACTTGTGTTTTAGAAATCGGACAACGAGATATATTTATTATTTACCTATATATATTTAAAAAAAATAAATACACTTCACGCCTTTAATCCCAAAGAGGGGTAGGCAGAGGCACTTGCTAAAGCAAGTACCCACGGTTCACCAAGCGTATTTAAACCCAACGTGACAGGGGTTGAGCCCATCGCCGTTATAGGGTTCACACACCTTGTGGTGTGCGGGTTTCATCACGATGTTGTTCCTTCACCGTACGAGCGTTGCGTTGCGTACATAGGCTCTGAAAAAGAGTCCCATTGGTACGCGTCCAGTAGCCGGACTCGAACCCGGGACCTCCCGGTTACAAGTCAAGTATTCGACCAACTGGACCACAGACGCTCTTTCATGTATATAATATGTACTTATATAAATAAAACACCCAGACACGTCCAAGAGTACTTAATATCTCATCACCTAAGCACCTGTCAGCGGTGGGAATGGAACCCACGACCCTACGGAGCAGAGGCAGACATGCTGACCACTACACCAACGGGCCCGTCAATAACGGTCAGTTTTGACTATACCGCGAGCAAAAGGACCCCGTGCAACGGTGCTAGAAACGTTGTTGGGTTCGGAAACAAAAACTTTCAATCCCCATACAAAATGTCTATTAATACTAATGTCTGTGTAATGTCATACAAATTTGTCTATTTTCTATGAAGATGAAAAAAAAATATTTGGTAAATATTTAAAAATAAACGAACAATTTCCTAAAGACTATAAAATACCTCAAAAGATGAAGTCAAAGTATTCATGTCTTCTATTCAATATTCGTACATACATACATACATACATACACTTCATGCCTGTCTCCCAGAGGGGTAGACAGAGACTACAGATCTCCATTTGTCACGGTCCTGACATACCCATATTTTGACTGTAATGGTTATTAAGGTATATTTTCACTGTAATGGTTATTAAGGTATATTTTCACTATAATGGTTAAATACGCTTGGTCAACCGTGGGTACTTGCTTTAGCAAGTGCCTCTGTCTACCCCTCTTTGGGATTAAAGGCGTGAAGTGTATTTATTTTATTTTTTTTTATTTTCACTGTAATGGGTATTAAGTTCTTTAATCACTATAATGGTTATTAAGGTCTATTTAGAGTTTTAGACCTCTGAAGGTCGACTTTGACTATGCCAGTCATGAAAGTGATTTGACTTTGAGAAGGCTCGTCAAATTTATTTAAAAAAAATATAGGAATGTCTCCTTCAACCAGCAAGGTGTGTACGACATACCCGGATGTACGTAGCCGGTGTGCCGGTACTGGGGCACGGGCAGAGTCAGTCCACCGGTCGCTGACGACACCGCACTCACAGCTGCAGCCTGGAATACATACAATTACACGATAGGCTCTGAGGAAGAGTCCCATTGGTACACGTCCAGTAACCGGACTCGAACCCGCGACCTCCCTGTTACTAATATGATAATAAATTTATTTCCTTCACATAACCACATACATGAGTAATTAGGGAACACGGTACAGTGAATATTACAGATACATTGGTATATGAAGGCTGGAGCCTAAACTAGGTAATCCTGTACTATAGGACTCCAGGCCTCCACCTACGGAAACTACTAGTCAAGTATCCGGCCAACTGGACCCCACACGCTCCTAGACCACAGACGCTCAGATGCAGCAGAGAAATATTTTTTACCATTTACGCGAACCAAACGGTTTGCGTCTACTTTCATAGTGCGAACCACCAGCATGTGGAACGACTTGCCGGAGTCTTTGTTTCCTGCGCAGTACAGTCTGAAGGTCTTCAAGTCAACTGGGGTGAATAGGTACCTACTGAACAAGTGTGCTCCATCGCAGACCACATCGCTGCTCAACATCAGGCAGGATGGTGGTCAAACGCTTGTACATTTTTTTTTACTAGCCCATTGGATCCCACTGCAGGGCGAAGGCCTCTCTTCCCGATTTGTGCGCTGATGTCCACCAGTTTTTGTTCTGGCGGACGATCTCGTCGCACCATCTCTTCCTTGGGCGGCCCCGTTGTCTTTTGCCATTGCTTGTACGGTCGGCCAAGAAAATGGTCTATCAGTTTCGATGACACTTCGTGTGTCACTAAAACATCAATAAGGTAGAGTTGGTACCTATATTGTGACAAGTGAACAATGAACTTTAATGTTTATAGATAGTATTTAAACGTGCATCAAAAAAGTGTAACCTAACCTAACTAAAATACTGACTTGGCGACAAAATTAATGATTTGGCCTTCTAATTGCCATTCTGATGATAACTTTGGCTTTTTAGGTGTGCAAGTTAGTAATATTGATGTACAGTTTATTATTTTCCAATGTTTAATGACATTCATATGAGTTTCAACCTTAGGGTGATATGAGTTTCAACCTTAGGGTAGGCTGTAATCAGGCATAGGCATAGGTGTCAATCCTTGGGGATCCAAGGATTGACACCTATGTATAGGTAACTTGTCTTTAAAAACAAAATATTGGCTATGTGCGCGACGGTGGCGACGCGTAGCGTTTACAACATTTGCGAAGGCTGTTGTACCCTAAGGTTGAAACTCATAGCAGATTCTTGGCCGACTGTACATAGTGATAAAAAAAAACACAGGGAAATAACTAACCTCCAGCTTGTCCAGGTTGAACTGGGACTGGGACATCCTCTCCAGGGCGCGGTAAGTGGACAGCAGCCGTTTCTTTATGTAGTTCTGGCGCACTTGGGACAGCTCGCACTGCAACATTCATAAAATCAGGACTTTATATGCACACCATATAAAGTCCTTGAGATAAACCTGCGGACACTTTTGACAACTCAATTTACAGAATGTTGCCAGGAAATGCCCAGTGTTGTACCTATCGATAAATTTAATTGATAATATAATTATGATTGTGAGGTGAATAGAAAAATAAAAAAATGTTATTATGTTTTTCATTCTTACCTATTAGATACCAATACTTATCATAACGCATCAAAGAAGAAAAATAAAGAAAAGAGGCCGACACAATACAGTAGTTTAACGAACTACTGTATTATGCTAATATGTTGTCATGTCACATGATAGTTATCATCCCGCGTCACTGATTATTTCGGTCGGTTACATTGTCTTTACTTTGTGAAATTGGCCTGTATTCAAAGTTTTTTCATGTTTACTATAAGTCGGGAAAAGTTTATCGATATGACCGAATTTTATACCCCATGCCTATATTAATTTTCCTAAACATTGCAACACTCTAATTGTCAAAAGTGTCCGTAGGTAGGTAAGGACTTTAGGCAAAAAGACAATGCCTACCTTAGTATTTTCAATTCTGTGAACTTTATGAACATTGGAGAATTAAATTCTTTACTAGCCAATCCTACATCAGACGATGCAAGGAGAATCTATTGATTAGTTAATTTTGGTTTAATAGCTAGAAAATAAGTACGATTATAGCACGTAATAACAATATAATGTTAACTTCACGAGGGTGACATCAGTGACGTGCACTGGCTTTTAAGACAAGGTAGGCACGAATCTTCAAGGATTGACACATTTATAGGTAACTTGTATTTCGAAACATAAGTACCTACCTATCTACTCACCCACAAAACACAGGACTTCGTTAGTCTATGTCGTGAGTACAACAGAAAAGGATCTAGCAATAATTATACTGTTAGGTCGGGTAGGCAAAATACTAAGGTAGGCAGTGTCTTTTTGCCTATATGGTGTGCACGCCACTGGGCGACATGGTCACTGTTTGTACCAAACCCTCTATAAAAAATAAAGATAAAAAAAAATACCTTAGTATTTTGGATACCCGACCTAATAATAGAGTTATTGCTAGATCTTTATTTGTTGCACTCACGACATAGGCTAACGAAGGTCCTGTTGTTTTGTAGGTGAGTAGATATGTAGGTACCTATACCATATATTGTAAAGACAAGTTACCTATCATCATCAGCCACAAAACGTCCACTGTTGGACGAGGGCCTCCCCCAATGAGATCCGTCATTTGGGGTGAAATGCCAGTAATCGCCACGTTTGGCAGGCGGGTTGGCGATCGTAGTGGTGTTGTGGTTTAACTCACAGAGAGCGCTGCTGCCCGTTCTCTGGAGAGCTCCCTCGGTCGTCTCTTACGACCCCCATGACGGGAAAAGTTGGGCTTGGGTGGTGACACATGTATTCTATTCGCCGTCACCACACGGCAATAAGGAACGATTTTACTAATATACTGATACACTGACAGTACCGTTACGCGAAATGGTACGAGGCGCTGGCCTCAGCACTCGGCGTGGTGCTGGGCTTGCTCAGCGCGACCGGGATGTGCTACAACATCGTCCAGTTCGGCGAGATGAGCACGGCGTTCGTGGACCGCACGGCGAGGACGCACGAGTTGACCAGCTACCTCCCGCTGCTGCAGGCCTTCGGAGGCGGTGAGAGGATGTCAGTGTGATGTCCTTATTGTCATTAATTGTTTTACTGGTGGACGTCACGCGGTTTCATTCGTGCAGTTTCCATTCAAAATACTGTCATAATGGGGAATTTTCAAACTCCAAAAATTTCCTATCTAGATGTCGCTTGTTGGTGTCCAGGGGGACTTCTGTCAGTTATATTTTATTACGTACAAAATATTTAGGCCATAGAAAATAATTTTAGAGCCTTAACTTCTATTGTAGGCAAATTGGTTAATTATGTTTCTTGCTGAAATAACACCAAATAATAATAAATACCAATCAAATTGATTAAAATTGGTTCTTACATTAAACACTAGTGGCCCAACCACTTTTTAGCATGGATAAAATAATATTTCAATATTTATGAACCGTCACCATGAATACTGACTGCTTGACGTCAGTAATTTCGTTGACATTACTCCCCCGTGAACAGCTAGCGCCGCCTTTTATAGCTAAGAGAAACAAGGGCCCTGAAAATTCCCCATTTTTTAAAACCATAACTCCCAAATTAATGATCACTGAGTCACCAACTCCCAGGCCAAACCCTGGATCTTATAAAGCTGAAATTCAGCACAGGTGTTCCCTTTAAGACGTTTACGAATAGATTTTTGTACAAAATTCATCCCATTGGAATGAGTGATCACTCAGGAATTTGAGCTTTTTAGATATAATTTTAGCGCCAGCACGAGTTAGAACGGATAGTTTCGTTCCACCCGTGGACTGTTTAATGCGAGCCACTGACGACTTAGGTAAAACGCCACCACCAATTCACCGTAATCTGAAAATAAAACAGTAACTACACGAATGTCGCTTGAGCAGATTGTCTCTTTTAGACAAACACGATTAGAGCGGAACAAACCTTACTTGAACAGAGATGTGTACTTGAAGTGAGTTTCACATTACGGCTGAAAGTTACAAGAAAAAAAAATAAGTTATGAAACTGGCCAGTAATAATTCTACTTTTGACATAAAAAAGAAATCGACGAGTATAAAGTTGAGTGTCACCGCAGAGCGAACGGCAGCAAGGAGGCGAACATGGCGGCGCTGGTGCAAGACGCGGGCGCCCTGGCCGCCGGCATGTGCACCAGCATCGTGCTCTCGCTGCTCCTCAGCGTGCTCTCCGTCACCCTGCTCAACTGGAGCGCTTTGAGACAAGTATATTAAACCATCATTATAAATTCCCTCCTTAACCCGCACTTGGTGGGTCAACCTTTCCTGTCGCTATTTGCGATTTTAACCATTTTTATTTTTTGTTGGAAAGAGGGTAGTTATACTGATAGCTGAGTTTGATATGAAAAGGTTTTTTTGACGTGACAACGTTTAATAACTAGATACTACGGGCTGCATGCACATAAAGTATGACGTCATTGTCCCGTTCCGCAAGCGAGTGTACTACTGCAATGTTTGACGTGACAACGTCACGTACCTACTACTATTTTTTGGTAAATTCCCCGAGCAATGTAATCAAAACTCACGGTCGTGATTTGAATGAACGATTTCATTACGTTACTACAAGGTAACCAAGAAAAGTCGGTCGGTAAAAAGCTTGCTCCTATTCAGTTGAAGTGATGTGTTTTACTAGGATTATCTAGACTCTAAAGGTCTATTTCCACTGACCGGACGGCACGGCACCGGATTTTTGAATCGATGTACTTCATTAATATTATTTTAAGCAATGTATTATTTTGTGTATGGCTTGTTGGTAGCCCTAAAGAAATAAATAAATAAATTATTCAGAAACTTTTAGGAGGAAATACACCTTTTAAACCTTCCCTGGAATTCCGCGAATAATTCAAGATCAAAATAAGCCAAATCGAACTAGCCGTTCTCGAGTTTTAGCGAGACTAACGAACAGCAATTCATTTTTATATATAAGAATAAGAAGAAGAAGATAAGCACTCTGTATATGTATGAAATATTGTGTTGAACTTCATCGGAATAATTCAACAGCTCACCATGCGCACCGAACTCTATTGTGTGGTAACCTTAAATGCAGTGTTAAATTAATGTGCCTACATTTGAATATGGACTCAATTGATACAAATCAAGACGATATTGGATAGAAGTACTTAGTTTCTACTCGTAACTGGCAATTCATTTTTATTGACACTTGCATTAATTTCCTGGACAATTTATGTTACTTGCTCACCAGGCAAACGTTGTTTTGCCTGTATACATTATTAACGCTGTTTCACAGCTATTATCTGCATGTATTATATATTTAAACCTTCCGCTAAAATCTATAAGAAAACCGCATAAAATCCGCAGCGTATTTTTAAAGATCAAAGCGTACATAGGAACAGGCAGCGGGAGGCGACTTTGTTTTATACTGTATGAATTAACACTATTCTCTGTCGTTATATGTATGTATTATACATAATAAACCTTCTGATCATCACTGTGTATACAAAATGCATCTAAATCCTTATATATTTTAAGAGTATATACTGAAACATAGTATGGAAAAGGAAACGCATCAAAATCCGTTACGCAGTTATAAAGATCTAAACATAAGGACAGCGGACTAGCAAACAGCGGTAGGCGTCTTTGTTTTATACTATGTATTGATTGATATATTGTTAATTACATCATCTGTGAGAAGAATTAGATGACAAACATGTGTGAACGTTTCGTCATCATCATCGTCAGCTCATTGATGTCCACTGCGGGACACATGCCTAATTCATGTTCATTTCCAGTGAGTCCATCGCCCATTAAACATCCATTATGAATCTGAATGTTCATAAGTACATTGCAACTTACACTGTAGGTAAAAATATTAGGAAATTAGATCTTATTAGATTTTCTAATCAAAGTTGACCTTTTAATCCCAAAGCGGAGTAGGCAGAGACATTTCCTAAGCAAATACCCACATTTCACCAAACGTATTGAACCCAACGAGACAAGGGGTGAGCCCATCGCCGGTTCACACACCTTGTGGTGTGCGGGTTTCGTTACATTGTTGTCCCTTGCCGTACGAGTGTTGCGTTGCGGACATAGGCTCTGAAAAAGAGTCCCATTGATAAACGTCCAATAGCCGCACTCCAACCCACGACGTCCCGATTGCAAGTCAAGTATCCGACCAACTGTACCACAGACGCTTTATTTAATCAGATGATGAGGATGAATCATGTTGCTGTCGGTCCAATTAAAATTTGGTTCAGTGCCGACAATGGCATCTTCGAGAAAACTACAAAATTCTTAGTTATTTAAAGTCGGTTATTTTTCTTTTTTCTTTAAAATCATATATTTTCATTACATGCTATTTCAAGCGTAGGCTTGTAAAATGTTTAGCAATAAGTAAGACGAAATAATCTAAAGAGGAAGACAGAGCTATTCGGTTATTAGTTTACGACAATTGTAACATTCTAATAGGTAATAAACGACGTAATTAGATAGGCATCTTAATCCTACACAGTAAGGAAGTGCCTTTACAATGTATCATGTATCTCTGATTTCTAATTCACCGCCGCCTTGAGATGCCATTACAATGTACAGTTTTTGCAACAGTAGACTTCAAAAAATGGGGAATTTTCTTTGACGTTTTTCTGACAAGTTTTCGGGCAGAGAACTGCCATTACTGTCATAGTTTCCTAACAAAGTTTGACATTCATGACAGTTCTCCGTCCTCCAAAAATCTGTCACAAAAACGTCAAAGAAAATTCCCCATTCAAAATATCGTTTTTGAACTCTCTCAATCTCAATTGCCACACACCATTATAGTTATTCACGTACGTAAAATCGAGCCCCATCTTTCAATTTCCGTAAACTAACATTTTCTTGTAGAATTTCACTTTTCTCAGCACGGGTATCCTTGCAGACATAACCAATTTTCTCGTTCTTTTTCAATACCCGAGAGGGTTCTCGATCGTAAACAAAGATTTTAACCTTAGACCAAAATATACTAGACTAGCAATCCAAATCTGAAGTATAGAATAAAACGAGACATGTTTGTCATTTTAAATTTCAGGTGACACGCATCCGGTCACTGTTCCTGAAGGCTGTGCTGCGGCAGGCCCAGGCCTGGTATGACACCGACACCAGCTTCAACCTCGCCTCCAGGATGTCCGAGTGAGTCACACACTTTGCGTAAAAAAGGGGCAAACGTGAGTGATGAAATCAATATGTTAATCAGATAAATTTCGAGGTTCGAAGGCATGATTTCCGAAGTTTTTAATTGACTATTACAATTTGAACTGCTGCAATTTGATTTGTTGCTTGCGTACATAGGCTCTGAAAAAGAGCGCGCATTGGTACACGTCCAGTACCTGGACTCGAAACGGAGACCTTCCGATTTATTTAATAATATGACAATAAAAAATTATGCATTCCGCGTCTGTCCTAAACTTTCAAAATTCTTAAAATCTTACAAGTGAATTAGGAATATTTTTATTATGTTCGTCCATTTCAGCAGTATAGATGACCAAGTAAGGAAATGACAAAGAGATATGATATATGACTAGCCTTATTTTTAGTTTTTACGAACATGGCATGAGCTGATCGAATTTGTACTGAGGTATTTGCGATTCTCCGTGTATTATACCAAAATTATCGGTATTATTTTTAGTGACATGCTGAAGCTGAAAGACGGATTGGGAGAGAAGGTGGCAATAGTGGCCAATCTGGTGGGCACGGCCGTGCTGTCCGTATGTTTCTGCTTCCCCCTAGGGTGGGAGCTCACCCTCGCCTGCCTCACCGTGGTGCCTTTCTCGCTAGCTTCTTCGTATGCACTGTCTAAGGTTAGTTGACAGGAATCTACCTCTATACTAATATTGTAAAACTGAAGGAATCAACAACGCGTACAGCTAGTTAAATATAAAATACAATCTGCCTACGTAAACTTTTATGTGAAACATGATCCTTAGAGGGATCAATCTGGAGAGGTCGTCTAGGTTATTTTTAACCTTACAGATGGGGCTTAGATGGATAAAAAATGAGTAAGAGTTATTAGGTATCCAACCCATCGCCCAATTTTCTCTCCTTGACAACTCCTACGTTACAAATAAACCTGTTCATCTTTTACCCTCCATTAACGAGGCTCCCAGACAGACCAGTACGGGATACCACACACTAAATTTGTGAATTGATTGACTTTATATCACCACGGGCCATAAAGTAGAACTTACCATGTTTCAGTACCAAATCCGCTCGTCCATCCAGGAGATGGAGTCGTACAGCCAGGCCGGCAAGCAGGCGGAAGAGGTGATAAAGAACATACGCACAGTGGTAGCTTACGCTGGCGAACAACGGGAGGTAGACAAGTGAGCAATATACGTTTAGCAGTAAAAAATGTACAAGACAGGAATACTAAACCAAAAGCCGTGCAAACTCGTTAGACTTCATTGTTGACTTTCTGATAAATAAATAAAGTCTTGTAGGCATAAGCTAAGCTAGTTGTTCTGGGCAGATACCGCAAGCTTTTGGTTCCGGCGGAGCATTGTGGGCGGCGACGCGGGCTGTTCACTGGGCTCGGCACTGGTTTCAACTGGGTGCTCACCTACAGCCTCAACGCCATCGGCCTGGCCTACGGCACCCGCCTCGTGGTCGCCGACCTCGCGCTGCCTGTTGACCAGAGGTCTTATGAAGTTGGCGAAATATTCAGCGTAAGAAATAAATTTTTACCCCCTTACCATTAGACGCTTTGTCACTTATACAACGGTTATTACAGGTCTACTTGAACTGGTTATTCCGTATTTGACAAACAACTGACAAGTTAAGTTGAGCTTTTTGTATCTTCCAAATAGCAATTCCGCCATTATTAGTAAGGCCCTTAATGTTTTGTACCTACTTGAGTAACCTTTATAACATTAATTCTTGCGTTCCTTATTACGTCCACAGATTCTGTTTAGCGTTTACATGGCAACGCAATCGATAACGTTCTGCGTCCCGCACGGTGAAGCCTTCTCCAGCGCGAGGGCTGCTGCCGCAGGAATATTCAAGCTGCTAGACCGTCAGCCAAAAATTGACAGTATGTCTGAGAATGGAGCGGCGCCGAGACGCGTACGGGGGGAGATCACAATTGAAAACGTCGTCTTCAGCTATCCGGCCCGGCCTGATGTCCAGGTACACGACACGAAGTTTTGGTGAAAGACAGATAAATATCCAAGTACTCGAGTTCCTAAGTCTTTTCCTTTATTCAAGCTTCTACGAATATATGCTTAGATTTAGAGTATTAATTTTATGAACATAGCATGCGGAATAAGACAAACGGCGAATTTTTCATTTCATATTATTCAAGACTGATGACTCGTAACAATATTTTCAGGTGTTAAATGGTTTCTCACTGAACATCCGCGCGGGGGAGTCAGTAGCACTAGTAGGATCATCGGGCTGCGGGAAGTCCACCATCCTGCAGCTGGTGCAGCGCATGTACGATCCTCACTCTGGCACAGTGAAAGTTGACGGTCACGACATCAAAAAGCTGAATATAGGATGGCTTAGGTCTATACTTGGTAAGAATCTGTTTTGATGTGCTTTAAAGGTATATCATAATCTACTTTGTATAGGGTCAAATCATAATCTACTTTTATCATTTTAGGTGTGGTGGGACAGGAGCCAGTGCTGTTCCGTGGAACGGTCTTCGAAAACATCGCCATTGGACAACCCGATGCCACGCTTGAGGAAGTCCAGGATGCCGCGAAACTTGCCAACGCTCATGACTTCATTACTAGCCTGCCAAATGTAATGAAGGCTTTTCTGTTTGGCAAAATATAGTGACACTCTATCGATAAATACTTAATTTTATTCATTTTCAGGGTTACAATACGGTTATAGCCGAGCGGGGCGGTTCGCTGTCGGGCGGTCAGAAACAGCGCGTAGCGATCGCTCGTTCTCTGCTTAGGGCACCGGCTGTCCTACTGCTGGACGAAGCGACATCCGCACTCGACCCTGCCTCCGAGCGGCAGGTGCAGGCCGCGCTGGACAGGGTAGCCAAGGGACTAACTACACTCACTGTCTCACACAGGTGAGTACTTGTAGCCAAACCATCATTGCAAACTTCCTTAAGATTACACTAGGATGTACTATGTCATTTGATCTTTCACAGGCTGTCAACTATAATCAAAGCTGACCGAATCATCTGCATGGACCAAGGCGTTATTGTAGAAGAAGGAACCCATGAAGAACTTTTGAAGAAATGCGGTAAGCACCCCTTACCCTCAACCCCAGGTTTCTTTTTATAAACGTAAGTTAGCCAATAGATATCTTAAATAAACTGGTTCAGTCAAATAACCATACTATTTTATGGCAGTTCCCGCAGAGGGATCTGATGATACTATATTTCATTTATAACGGTTATTTTGTTTATTGTTATTGACATACATTATATTATCTCGTCTACTAGACGCCATTGGTCCAACTTTTAACCTGGCCCCCAGGTTTCTACTACAAGCTGGTGTCAGCCGGCAACGAGTTAAAAGACCCTGACAAAGAAGAAGTACTGAACAATGTTGATGAGTTGGAAGAGGATGGTGACAACCTCGGGCTGCAGACGCGAGCTGATGTCAAACGCCGCTCTCGAAGGACAACGAGAAGGCATTCTTGCAGGGGTAAGGATGTTCAGACACTTCTACGCTCGGAAAATAACACATGTTTTAATTTTTGGGAGTTATCTCGAGAGGAATTCCTCACACTCTAACAAGGTACAAATGTAGTAGGTGCCTCAGAATTTCAGTACAGAAATTAACAGTTTGCATACAGTTATTCTATAGAATAGAAGTCCCCTAAAGATACGTAGATTCTTGTAGAATTCAGGATTCACACTCACGTCACATAAGTACCAGTCTATTGCAGAGTCGCGAGATTGGCTGACGCCGCGAGCTTCGATCACGTCGGCTATGTCAGTCGGCTTGAAGAACTTCCACTACAACTGCGATAGTGATGACGAGGCCAACAACCAAGTTGGCGATGAGGTCGGATTGACATCTCCTTGTTCTTTTCTCTTCTCCCTTTATAATTACTTTGTTTGACTCAGTACGGCGATCTTAATGGAAACAGTTACTTTTACATGGCTGAGGTAGATAGGTAAATTAGTAGCATTTTTTAAAATTTATTATGTAGCAAAACTTGGCAGGTAAACGCCAAAGTTTCCATAGTGGATTTTTTTTACGAAACCAAATCAGTATATCATGAGAATACACACCGTTTGGTTTACAATTAACCTTTGGTTCTTATTTCCTGTACCCTGTGTTAGGTGTTCATTCATTCATTCATTCAATAATTTATTGCGTTCGACAATGGTAATGATTTAATGATGGAGGAGAGGACGAGAGACTTACATAAGCTTATTAGACGTTGTCTTCGAAATATTCTTGTAGATTGTAATAGGCTTTTCAATTGATTATAATTATTTAAGGTTGAATATGAATTTCTTGTCATTAGGTTCGCCTCTTAGTATTAATGGAAGTTTATTATAAAATTTTATTTTATGTATATATCCCTTTTATAGAACTGGAAGTGCCAATGACTAACTTTAGGACAGTAGACTGAAGAAATCATCATATTCATCATCCGAAATAAAACCTACATGTAAATATTTTCAGAATTTAAAACCAGTGAGCGACTGGCAGCTGCTGAAGTTGAACAGCCCAGAGTGGCCGCTGATGGTTGTGGGCTCCATCGCCGCCATGGTGCAGGGCTCCTGTTTCCCGATATTCGCCTTCCTGTACTCCATTGTTGCCGGGGTTTGTAAAATCATACCTACATCCTTTAATTCCAAAGAATGGCAACATTATCAGACTATACTTCACCACTGCTGGCCATAGTGTATATATGCAATAGGCCTTTCCATTTGCTATTCCTCTATATCCCCTTTATGTCTATCTAAATATATAAAAGGAGAAGCTGACTGAGACTGATTGATCGTCAAACAATGCACATCCCAAACGGTGTAGGAACTTGATATTTGGTAGGACTTAGCTTAAGTACCGAGGGGTGCACTAAGAATAGAATTCCTGAAATTCAAACGGGAACGGAATTTGTAATGTAAATGAGCAAAACGATGTTTGCCGTGTCAGCTAGTATTTCACTGAATATTGAAACAATTTATCTCTCTAGTCTTCTCACACACGATGTTTCCATGTCCGAAGTTATTTTGGAGCGTACAAAATAGGTACGGAAAAATAAATAGTTGCAAAATATATATCTATCTGTAGATACATACCTACATTATTTGGTATCTATCTATTTATATCTATTTATTTATAATAGCAATAAATAATTACCTAATCATACAAATGTGGTATCACAAAGAGCTTTAAAAAGTTACTAATATTGAATGATTCATTCAATATTATATCGACGCGAATATAATCAAAGATAAGCTCGAGCTTATATACATTCTACGATTCGAAGCAGTTGCATGCCTCGTGGTCACGAAAAATACCCGTTACTTAAAAATATTGAAAATGTTTTCATTAAAAATGATCTTCCTAATACCTATTTAGAAATACGTACAAACTATTACAGATGTTCTCAAACCCTAACAATGAGGAGATCCTTCACGACTCAATCCTGTACTCGGGCATGTTCATGGCGGTGGCGGCGATAGCCGGCGTCTCCATGTGCGTGCAGAGCGTCGCCTTCACCAACTCCGGCCTCAGGATGACCACTAGGCTCCGGCAGCTGTACTTCAGCAGCTTGCTTAAGCAGGTACTTGAAAGAAACAAACATTAACAAACACCATAGAATTTTAGAGCCGTGTGATGACGGCAAATACAATGCATGTGTCACCACCCTAGCCCAACTATTCCCGTTGTAGGGGTCGTAGAAGGCAATCGAGGTAGCTATCCAGAGAACGGGCAACGGCGTTCTCTGCGAGTTAAACCACAACACCAGTGCGATCGCCAACCCAAGCGTGGCGATGAATGTCATTTCCCCCCAAATGATCACGGAAATCATAGGAAGAGGCTCTCGTCCAACAGATGCATAGAGTTTTAGAGACCACGATCACCTTTTTAGTTCATACTATGAGATAGGTACGTGATATGATAGCCTTCTATGAGAAACAGTTAATTAGTTTTTTCGGTTGATTCTGCCTACCCCTCGAAGAATAGGCGTGACGTAATATGTGCATTCATTTCATGCAAATAGGTATTGCGAACACTGTGTTAGCAATAAGAAACATTTATTTAATTTAGTTTAAAATAGCAGACAGCATACGTAAAATTCATATTATGGTTATCCCAAGTGCCGTCTATTTTTAGGCCCACCTATTAGTGGCGAAGCTAGCGGGTAAGCCTGTAGTACAAGACAAGCCTATGCCAGGCACATCAACAAATATTTTCAAGGAAATTAACTAGCGTAGGGACTTATTACAGCTCAAATAAGTAAGACAAATAAAAAATCTAAATAAGCATTGGTTAAGTGCCTATTTTTCACTACCGGCTTACCTCCTAGCTTCGCCACTACCAGCACATATAGCACATACCGTCATTATTTTCTTAATGTATATATTTTTAAACATAACCAATAACCACCGTCACTTACACAGGATATGTGTTACTACGACCGCGAGTGCAACACGGTGGGTGCAATCTGCTCGCGGCTCAGCACCGACTCCGCAGAGGTGCAGGGAGCGACAGGTCTGCGCGTGGGGCTGGTGCTTCAGGGCTTCACTTCCGTTCTCGTGGGATTCGTCTTGGCCGTCACCTACAGCTGGAAGCTGGCGCTCGTGGCTACGTCCTTCTTGCCTCTTGTAATGTCACGATTTGGGGATGGTTGTTACCGGCCCTATTAGTTACGCTTTATTGCTGATGTATGTGATATTAGAATACAACATGACTCATTTGCTCAATTTTAATCTGTTATGTGGCACAGCTGCATAATCAGTGTCTATCAAAGGATCCAAATCAGTTTTGAAATTTTCGGGAATTAAGAATTTT
>SJJU01012814.1:0-19927 GCA_012932125.1 Conopomorpha cramerella
ATTAAAATAAATAATAATAAATAAATAAATATTTTACAACAACACACACATTGCCTTCATCCCATGTTAAGTAGCTAAAGCACTTGTGTTATGGAAATCAGACAACGAGATATATTTACTTAAATATATATATATTTTTTCATTTAAATATATGCTTATATAAATAAAACACCCAGACACATCCAACGAGTGCTTAAAAGTTCTTAAAGTGCTTAAATCGAACCCACGACCCTACGGAGCAGAGGCAGACATGCCGACCACTATACCAACGGGCCCATCAAACGTTATTCCTTTGCATGTTTATCAACGCAAGATACATTGGGGTGGCATGACATGAGTCGAATGCAAAACGCATATATTCCGTCCCACTCTAATTACAAAACGAAAATGCACGGACTGGCAACGTCGCAGGCATTCTGCAGTTCATAGGGGAGCGACGTCTGTCCCCCTCTGAAGCGTGTTGCTCTCTCACTCCGATTTGTCTATTTTGTTTTTTTGTTCCCTCGAATAACACTGTCGCTATATAATCTATTGCATTGCAATGCAGCGCATTTGGGTTTGGGCATATGGAGAGAATGGATGAAAGTCGATTGACGAAAGAGATTTATATGGGTGATGTGCAGGGCCGGGTGAGTAGAGGTCGCCCCAGAAAGACATATACAGACCAGATTGGTGATGTCCTGGCCGAAGGTGGCGTGAAAAGTACTCGAAACCGGAGGTCATGTATGAAAAGATGTATGAATGTAGATGAAGCAAAAGGGGTATGTCGGGATCGTGACAAATGGAGATCTGTAGTCTCTGCCTACCCCTCTGGGAGACAGGCGTGAAGTGTATGTATGTATGTATGTATGCAGCGCATATATGTATTTTTTTCTTCTTATTTCTATACCGTCTTTAGTTTAATAACTATGTGGGATCCAAGACAGAAGGCTAGGCCCCCCCCAGGGATCTAGCCCAGTCGTCACTGATTGAGCTCTTGTCCATTCTGGAGGCCGCTGTAGATCCTGGCTCTAACAGGAATCACAGTGGTGGGAAAGTGGGTGGGAATATCCCGTCATATAATCTATTCACATCAAAAGTGTCAAGGGATCAGGTAAATTTTAGAAGATTGCAATCAAGAATATGTTTTACAAAAACTGAATCCATTCATACATTTATTCAAAACAACTATAGGACCTAGCGTGATATTATATAGCCTATGTTACTTCTGAATAATGCAGCTTTCTAATGGTGAAAAAAATATTGCAATCTGTCCAGTAGTTTTTGAGTTTATTCATTACAAACATACAAAAATACAAATCTTTCTTCTTTATATTATTAGTGTAGACTAGTGGACTCGATAGACGTTGTCCTGTCTTAACTATTAATATGAATATCTAGGGTGGCCTGTGCTCAGCAGTGGATGTCATTTTTCTTTCATAAGAACCTTCTGTTGTCATTAATAAGCACAACAAAGAAAGAATTAGCGAAATCGGTCCACCCGTTCCGGAGTTATGGAATGACAACGAAAAGTGGCTTTGATTTTTATATGTATAATAGAAGATGTGGTGATAAGTCATTCGATACAGGCATGGGGAATTAGGTAGGAGACCAATCCAGAAGATTAGATTTGATTTAAATAAATTCGTTTTTTTAGAGCTAAAAATGTTCTTGATCCCTAGACACTTTTGATGTGTGTACCTAGACTGAATAAAAGGGATTTTTTTTGTTCGTCTATCTCTATTATATAAAAACGCGGGTAACGCCGCGTGGTGGGCACTTTGACTAGCGATGTTAACAAATTACAGGACTTTTTTAATATGTTCTAGACTTCATTATTTTTAATTAGCTTTCCGCCCGCGGCTTCGCCCGCGTGGACTTCGTTTATATTGTGGTATAGAGGAATATTTTTGTTTTCCCTCGGGAACATCAATTTTTTCCGGGATAAAAAGTACCCTATTATTTAAACCGGACTTCTAACTATACGTCTGCAAAATTTCAAAGCAATCGGTTCAGTAGTTACGGCGTGAAAGCGGAACAAACAATCACACTTTTGCATTTATAATATGTATAAGTAAGATGTTTATTTCATTTAATTTATTGACATTGAATTATGTTTAGGGCATGACATTTTTGACGAATCTTATTGCCGATATAAATCTGTATTTAATATATTAAAACGATTGTAAATAAATTACTTTTATATTAAAAATCTTCTTATATATAAAAATGAATTGCTGTTCGTTAGTCTCGCTAAAACTCGAGAACGGCTAGACTGATTTGGCTTATTTTGGTCTTGAATTTTTCGCAGAAGTCCAGGGAAGGTTTAAAAGGTGTATTTCATCCAATAAACGAGGTACAAAGGCGACTTCCTATGGCAAAACAAATGTTTGCCGAGACAGCTAGTAGGTTATATAAAAATTTATTGATGTTCGTTAGTCTCGCTAAAACTCGAGAACGGCTGGACCGATTTGGCTAAATTTGGTCTTGAATCACACGTGATGTGGGGGGTGAGGGTGTGGAAGTCCGGGGAAGGTTTAAAGCTATTATATTTATTATAGGTTACTATTTACCTGTGTATAATATGTCTTGCTCAAAACGTATATTATAGATCAGTCAGTTGATTGCTTACAGAGTTAATTATTGTCACCTTACCTATACTTAATGCACGCCATGCTTATGCTTAGGGATATAGTTCATGCTTTTTTTTAATGTTTGATTTATAACAATAATTAGTTATAAGCCCGTTATGTAAGCTTAAATAAATAAATAAATATATAAAGCTGTATTTCATCCAATACACGGGTTACAAAGGCAAAACAAATGTTTGCCGGGACAACTAGATTTATGATATTTCAACAGTCTTTTTTTCGTGGTGTTTTGGAAACTGTTTTGCTATTGGTCAATACTTGAAATTAAATATTTTTTTTAAACAAACGGGCACGGACTTGATATTGAAAGTTTAAACGATTACTTTTGTCCTTGAAGTAGGTATATTGTCCCTGGCTCGGTCCGCTCCAGTTTATTAAGCAAATCATTCCTTGTATCATTATATAATCTACATTTCCGTTGGTGTAGTGGTCAGCATGTCTGCCTCTGCTCCATAGGGCCGTGGGTTCTATTCCCACCGCTGGCAGGTATTAAGGTGATGAGCTTTTAAGTACTTGTTGGATGTGTCTGGGTGTTTTATTTATATAAGTATGTATTTAAAAGAAATAATAAGTATTTAAGTAAATATATCTCGTTGTCTGATTTCCCCAACACAAGTGCTTTCGCTACTTAACATGGGATGAAGGCAATGTGTGTGTTGTTGTAAAATATTTATTTTATTTATTTATTTATTTCAGTGAATTAATCTGTTTTACTTTGTTATAGGTAATACTTGATCGGGAATATGAAGCGGGTAAGTTATTCACGATGTATAACTGGCTCTATGATGCGATTTAGAGCAGAGGGCGCCCCAGAAGGACATATAAAGACCAGATTGGTGATGTCCTGGCCGAAGGTGGCGTGAAAAGTACTCGAAACCTGAGGTCATGTATGAAAAGATGTATGAATGTAGATGAAGCGAAAGGGGTATGTCAGGATCGTGACAAATGGAGATCTGTAGTCTCTGCCTACCCCTCTGGGAGACAGGTGTGAAGTGTTTGTATGTATGTATGTAGAGCAAAGACAATTCAAAAGTAAAAATTTCTTTATTTCATAGTTATAAGTGCTATAACATACAGATATACAGTAGAATAACACAAAGCTTGATGAACGTCATTTATGACTTTAAAACAAAAGTAATCGTCCCCGGTTCGAATTAATTTCTTTTACTGGCCAATTAACACTCGTGAAGAAAAAGTACATACAGAGTGTAAGATGACCCCAAGCAATGGTCTTAGAAACGTTGTTGGGCTCGTCCATATGAAAAACTTTAACCACAAACCGGCTAAATTGAACGCAATTCGTTTGGTTCGCTTAAATGGAATGTAGGTATCTCTAAATCAGGGAACTACACACATCAAAATTGTCTAGGGATCAAGAAATTTTTAACTTTAAAAAAATCGAATTAATTTAAATCTAATCTAATCTTCTGGATTGGTCTCCTACCTAATTCCCCATGCCTGTATCAATGACTTATCACCACATTTAAAAAAAATTATGAATGAATTCAGTTTTTGTAAAATATAGTCTTGATTGCAATCTTCTAAAATGTACTTGATCCCTAGACACTTTTGATATAGGTAGATGACCCGGCGGCCCGGAGTTCTTTCCAGCAAACTCCTGTTCCCGTGGGAATTTCCCTATATCCTCTTACAACTAAGCTTTATGTTTACTAAGGTACCTGCATCCCAAATTTCAAGCGTCTCGCTTGAGCGGTTTAGATTTTTCATACCAAAGCATTTTCCCGTTAATTCCTGTTCCCGTGGGAATATCGGGAATCCCTTTCTTAGTGCACATTTACGGTACCTAAGCTACGTCCGTTCCAAATTCCAAGTGCCTACATTTAGCTGTTTGGGCTGTGCGTTGATATGTCAGTCAGTCATCAGCTTTTCCTTTTACATGTATTTAGATTTAGTTAAATTGTCAAATTATGTGGGGTAAATTAAACCCTGAATCTTTTCGACATGTGAATTTATTTTTCTCATTTTCTGTTATGATCTCTGCCCACCCCTTTTGAGAATCGGGAGTGATGTACATGTATGTATTTTCCATTATTTACTTAAAAATTAATTGCAATGTCTTATAAGAAACTAATTTGAATATTTTTTTCATTCCAACTGGTAGAGACAATTTTTAACCGACATTAAAAGTGCTATAACATACAGATATACAGTAGCATAACACAAAGCTTGATGAACGTCATTTATGACTTTAAAACAAAAGTAATCGTCCTGACCAAAAATCTGTATTTTACATACATAGATACACTTCACGCCTGTGTCCCAGAGGGGTAGGCAGAGACTACAAATCTCCATTTGTCACGGTCCTGACATACCCCTTTCGCTTCATCTACATTCATACATCTTTTCATACATGACCTCCGGTTTCGAGTATTTTTCACGCCACCTTCCGCCCAATCTGGTCAATGTATGTCCTTCTGGGGCGACCTCTACTCACCCGGCCCTGCACATCACACATATAAATCTCTTTCGTTAATCCTGTATTTTAGAAAAAGTACAGTCAAATTGAGACTCCTCCTTTCTTCATCATCAGCCACTTAACGTCCACTGCTGGACGAGGGCCTCCCCCAATGAGATCCGTAATTTGGGGTGAAATGCCAGTAATCGCCACGCTTGGCAGGCGGGTTGTGATCGCAGTGGTGTTGTTGTTTAACTCACAGAGAGCGCTGCTGCCCGTTCTCTAGAGAGCTCCCTCGGTCGTCTCTCACGACCCCCATGACGGGAAAAGTTGGGCTGGGGTGGTGACACATGTATTCTATTCACCGTCACCATACGGTCCTTTCTTAACGATGAAATAAAGACATTTTGACTTTGACTTTTATGGTAATAGAGTTTACAATGTTGCTTATCTGTATCTTCTTAGCATATATATTTCAAAACGACAACCACGATATAACCCTAAAAGATAAAAAAAATACAAAGTCAAAGTCTTTTTTTTTTAATCGCTATGAACAAGCGTTTGACCACCATCCTGCCTGATGTTAAGCAGCGATGTGGTCTACGATGTAGCACACTTGTTCAGTAGGTACCTATTCAAAGTCAAAGTCAAAAGAAAGTCGTGTTATTTACTCCATTTATAACTCAAGAACGGCTGAACCGATTTGGCTGAAAATTATTGAGGCGGTAGCTTACAACCAGGAGACGGACATAGGATACTTTTTACTCCTATTCTGTTGGTCGCATCGCTATATAGAGGGTCAAAGTCAAAGTCAAAATTCTTTATTTCATCGTTATAAGTGCTATAACATACAGATATACAGTAGCATAACACAAAGCTTGATGAACGTCATTTATGACCTTAAAACAAAAGTAATCGTCCCCGGTTCGAATTAATTTCTCTTACTGGCCAGAAGAACCGGGAAGAAACTGGCATCTTTTCAAATCGCCAAGGCTTACTGCTAAGTATACTTAACATAAATATGACACACACTTCACGCCCTTTAATCCCAAAGCGGGGTAGGCAGAGACACTTGCTGAAGAAAATGCCCACGGTTAACGAACGCGTGTTAAACCCAACGTGACAGGGTGTAAGCCCATCGGCGTTATAGGATTTACACACCTTGTGGTGTGCGCGTTTCTTCACAATATTTTACCCGGGCGGTATTATCGAAAATTTATCCCGTTCCCAAGGGAATTTCGAGATAAGTGATAGCCCCGTGAAGTCCAGAGTGTCATATAACTCCATACGAAATTTTATTAAAATCGCTTCAGCCGTTTAGACGTGAAAGGGGTATGCCAGGACCGTGACAAATCTGTAGTCTCTGCCTACCACTCTGGGAGACAGGCGTTATTAAGTTGAGTCATGGCAAATACAGAGTGTAAAAGGACCCCGAGCAATAGTCTTAGAAACGTTGTTGGGCTCGTGTCAATATGAACAACTTTTACTGTGACGACAATGCGGGGAAATGAACACACAGTACAGAGTGTAAAAGGACCCCGAGCAATGGTCTTAGAAACGTTGTTGGGCGCGTGTCAATATGAACAACTTTTACTGTGGCGACAATGCGGGGAAATGAACACACAGTACAGAGTGTAAAAGGACCCCGAATGGTCTTAGAAACGTTGTTGGGTTCGTGTCAATATGAACAACTTTTACTATGAAATGAAAAAGAAATTCCATCTCCATACAAAATATCATCTCCGGAGACATAAAATTGTCTATTCTGTACGGAGACAAAGTAAAAGTTGTTGATGAACCTTCCTCAATAATCACTCTATCTATTAAAGAAAACCGCATGAAAATTCGTTGCCTAGTTTGAAAGATACAGCATACATAAGGACAGACAGCGGGAGGCGACTTTGTTTTATACAATGTATTGATTAAAAGTTAAATCTCAACTAAAGTATTGTGAAAAATCTCTGTAAGGAAAAATCGATTCTTTTTTTTTTCAATCTCCGAGGGTCAGACGTCACTTGTAAAGAACGAAACAGTTGGAAGTATATCCGTCTCACTCTGTTTTAGGTACGCCTATCTACACCTCTTTTTCGTTAATTTTTTTGCGTGTAGCGCGACCGGCGAGTTTTGATACTTTTACTGTAGGTATATTTCTTTTTTTTTTACTTGTGCGTTTTTTTTTATGCTGGAGAGTCTGAATTGTATTTTTTTATCGTGTTTGGCATAGTTGGTCTGTTTCCTACGTTTACTGTGTGAAAATGTACCCCGAGAAATGGTTTTAGAATATCTCTTTTTTTTTGTAAGTAGATGACAGTTTGTTTGGATATTACCTTGATATATACTAGCAACTGTCAAATTAATAACAAAAATGGTTATCTGTAAAGTCGGTATACGGACGGTAGTCTGACGTGACAACGTCAGACATTGCAGCAATAATAGACCATTCGGTTGCGGAACGTTGATCGACAATGACGTCATCTTTTCCGTGCATGCAGCCCGTAGTGTCGAGTTATTAAATATTTAATAATAAATATTTTTCACAACAACACACACATTGCCTTCATCCCTACCCAAGCACTTGTGTTATGGAATTCAGACAAAGAAATATACTTAATACATTTTTTGTCTTTCAAATACATACTTATATGTATAAATAAACAACCAGACACATCCAACAAGTACTTAAAAGCTCTTCACCTAAGTACATGTCAGCGGTGGGAATAGAACCCACGACCCTACGGAATAGAGGCGACATGCTGACCACTACACCAATGGGCCCGGTTATTCAACGCTGTCACGTCAAAAATTGGTATATCTCGGAACCTATCACAAATCACACCCTGGGCTCGTCTGAACCCAAACTAGAATAATTGTGCCTACTATGGGTGCCAGATGCGGGTGCCACCTATGTACAGGTAACTTGTCTTTATACATAGGTGTGAGTCCTTGGGGATTACTGCCTACCTTGTCGTAAAAGCCAGTGCATGCCACTGATATATTTTTTTTTAACCACTATGAACAAGCGTTTGATCACCATCCTGGCTGATGTTAAGCAGCGATGTGGTCTACGATGGAGCACACTTGTTCATTAGGTACCTATTCACCCCAGTGACTTGAAGACCCTCAGACTGTACTGCGCAGGAAACACACACTCCGGCAAGTCGTTCAATATAATGTTACACCAAGACGCATGTAACAACAGCTTAAGCTATTCACTAAAGCGTTATGTCACCAGCGGGAAACGAACCCTCCATTTCCATCCTAAAGCCAAGGTGCCCAGACCACTAGTCCATCCCAGACGTGAACGCAATAAGCGAATCGAAAATATCTATTTAATTTAAATATTGCTATTGTTCAAGTGAAACTTTATTTTTGTATTACTGCTGTGTTTTTGTTTTAGTCTCAAATTAATTGCGCGCTGTGTTCACATCCAGTAGAACTCAATATGTACAAAGATGTCCCTAACTGTATTATTATTATTACCCATTATTATGTGTTTAGTTTTGTGAAACATTAGGCAAACATTAAACGATACGTTTTGATCTCAGTTTTACCACAGTCATGATTGTGTTTGACGGATTTCCTATCGTCTAACATAGTGAATGATGTTTGAA
Source organism: Conopomorpha cramerella (assembly GCA_012932125.1). Classification (NCBI taxonomy): domain Eukaryota; kingdom Metazoa; phylum Arthropoda; class Insecta; order Lepidoptera; family Gracillariidae; genus Conopomorpha; species Conopomorpha cramerella. Next base: position 8,658 of record SJJU01012814.1, read on the forward strand.
TTAGTATTAGTAGTCATTCCATAAATCATGACTGATGGAATTGAATGACGCTTGCATGAGCGTCTAATGTCTTATACAAAAAAAAAATCTAAAATATTTAAAACGCTCACAAAACGGAATACTGTACATTGCCGAAAGTATCAAGATTATGTAGGTCGCGCTACACGTATCGAATTCAAGTTCGAAGTTACAATGGCGTGACGTTTTCCGTCTCTGTCGCGCGCGGCGGCCGCGGTTGGCGCGCGAGCGAGACGGGGCATGCTGCGCACGCGCCCACGAATAGAGGTTGGCCTGCAGTGCATTGAACTCTCTTAACTAAATCACGCGTTGAATGCCACAATGTATATCTGTCCCACTCTAAATTGCCGAATAACGTTCTCTCTTTCGTAGGCCTTCTTTGGTTTAGTCGCCTATGGAAATACGGCTGTCATTTTGCGTGTGACGTTTTGTCGTTTTTTTTTTTTCAATCTGAAAATTATTGTTAGTTGTTCAAAATGTGTATTTAAAGTATTTCGTGGTGTAGGGTAAAAAATACTGTGTGTGTCTTTTTTTTAGTGAGAGTTTGTTTTAGAAAAAGACGCTAATGTGGTAACTTTTACTGTTATTACAAAAAGCATAATTGTGACAAAATTAGTGAAAAATATCGTCTAATCGATAATGCAAAGTGTAGTGATGTAACAATGAAAAATATCGACAATTAGTGATGTGTAACGGTTGTGTAAAAGTGGTTTTAGGATTGTGAAAAAAAATGGATTTTTGGAATTTACAAGGAAGTCTTTAAAATGGTATGGCTGAAACTTAGAACAGGATTAAAGTAAGTTTTTTTAAATATATCGAGTGTAAAAGGACCCCGAGCACTGGTCTTAGAAACGTTGTTGGGCTCGTGTCAATATGAACAACTTTTACTATGGCGACAATGCGGGGAAATGAACACACAGTACAGAGTGTAAAAGGACCCCGAGCAATGGACTTAGAAACGTTGTTGGGCTCGCGTCAATATGAACAACTTTTACTATGGCGACAATGCGGGGAAACGAAAAAAAATTTTTTCATCTCCATACAAAATAGACGACTTTCTAAGATCATTGCTCGGGGTCCTTTTACACTCTGTATACAATAGACGAGTAGGTAATCACATCACAGTATCGTCCACTACTGGACGAGAGCCTCCCTAATGATTTCCATGATAATTTGGGGGAGGGAAATGACAATAATCACCACGCTTGGCAGACAGGTTGTGATCGCAGTGGTTTATACATACATACACTTCACGCCTGTCTCCCAGAGGGGTAGGTAGAGACTACAGATCTCCATTTGTCACGGTCCTGACATACCCCTTTCGCTTCATCTACATTCATACATCTTTTCATACATGACCTTCGGTTTCGAGTACTTTCACGCCACCTTCGGCCAGGACATCACCAATCTGGTCTGTATATGTCCTTCTGGGGCGACCTCTACTCACCCGGTCCTGCACATCACCCATATAAATCTCTTTTGTCAATCGACTTTCATCCATTCTCTCCATATGCCCAAACCGCAATGGATCGCAGTGGTGTTGTGGTTTAACTCACAGAGAGCGCTGCTGACCGTCCTCTGGAGAGCCACATACGTTTTCTTTTAAATACATACTTACCTATTAAATAAAACACCCAGACACATCCAACAAGTACTTAAAAGCTCATCACCTAAGCACCTGTCAGCGGTGGGAATGGAACCCACGACCCTACGGAATAGAGGCAGACATGCTGACCACTACACCAACGGGCACGCCATGACGTCATTTATACATACATACATAATATGCTTCACGTTTGTCTCTCAGTGGGGAAGTCAGAGACAATACACCTCCACTCGCCGCGATACTGAAAAACCTCTCTTTTTAACCTCCGACGCAAAAAGAGGGGTGTTATATGTTTGCCTTGTCTGTTTGTTTATCTGTATGTAGCATTATAACTCTCATGATTTAAAATGTGTTTATTAAATGAAAATTGGATAATTCGTCCAAAAGTTATGGTGGTTGAAAGTGGGGATAAAAAGTTGAGTTTATACAAATACTAGCAAACATTTGTTTTGCCATAATAAGTTGCCTTTCTACCCCGTGTATTGGGAGAAAAAATATGTAGTAGCTGATACTCAGACCTACTGGATACGCAACTCAAATTTGGTTAAAATCGGTAAAGCCGTTTCGGAGGAGTACGGTAACTGACATTGTGACATGGAAATTTTAAATATTAGATGTTCAAGTGGTCAAAAGAAATGACACGACTCGAATATTTTTTTTTGACACTATGAACAAGCGTTTGACCACCATCCTGGCTGAGGTTAAGCAGCGATGTGGTCTACGATGGAGCACACTTGTTCATTAGGTACCTATTCACCCCAGTGACTTGAAGACCTTCAGACTGTACTGCACAGGAAACACAGACTCCGGCAAGTCATTCCACATCCTGGCGGTTCGCACTATGTAAATCTCAGGGATAATCCCACCACCATCCAAGCCAGAATCAGTTCAGATTTGCCCTGATACGCAGTAAGGGACAGAAGATATTTTTTATTTTTATATATTTATACACATTGTCACATATACATATAAAAGTTACATTACAAGAGAAGAAACAGCATATTTAAAAAAACTCTGGGCTTTGATTCAGCATGTGCTGGGAATTTATTTATTTATTTACACACACAATGATGTGGATACGCACAGCGTTCCCAGCGCTGATCTTGTTGACAGGTCCGTTGGTGTAGTGGTCAGCATGTCTGCCTCTATTCCGTAGGGTCGTGGGTTCGATTCCCACCGCTGACAAGTATTTCGGTGATGAGCTTTTAAGTACTTGTTGGATGTGTCTGGGTGTTTTATTTATATAAGCATGTATTTAAATGAAAAGAAATATATATAAGTAAATATATCTCGTTGTCTGATTTCCATAACACAAGTGCTTTAGCTACTTAACATGGGATGAAGGCAATGTGTGTGTTGTTGTGAAATATTTAATTATTTATTTATTTTATTTATCAGCACCCGCGACATGCTGTGAGGTGTAAAATAAATAAAAATATTATAAATGACGTCATTAGACATTAGTAAATAATCAAATAAGGTATGTTATAAAACTTAAATATAGGTAGGTACATATCAAGTGTGTGAAAGCAGAGTTGTCCAAAAAAATTAAATAAAAATAATGACTATGCTGGATACTTGACTTGCAACCGGAAGGTCGCGGGTTCGAGTCCGGCTACTGGACGTGTACCAATGGGACTCTTTTTCAGAGGCTGTGCTCGTACGGTGAAGTACAACATCGTGATGAAAAGCCGCACACCATTAAGAAAAAAAAAATACTGTCGCCTTCAATACAGACTGCTCAAAGTTAGTAATTTCGTTGACATTTGTCCGCCTTTTTTTTATCGTGGGGAAATCCGTTATGGATACCCCACCGCTAACGGGGACAGCGGGGGGGTTATGTGGGACTCGCACCCACTAAAACCCCGCGGTGACCACTCCCGCGTTATTGCCGGGGCCCCCGGAACAGCCTTAGCCACTACGTCCAAGGAGACATTTGTCCGCCTAATACAACTAGCGACATCTGTCATAAGTAAGAGAAACAGGGCCCCTGAAAATTTCCGATTTAAACATATATACATATTCTGACGCTGTACTGGCACCTACCTTAATGTACGGGAGTGAAAGTTGGGTATGGCAGAAAAAGCATGAAAGTAAAGTCAATGCCGTAGAAATGCGGTCATTGCGGAGCATGAAAGGCGTGACATTGAATGACAGGATAAGGAATAGTGTGATAAGGGGAAGTTGCGGTTTGAAGGAAGACGTAGTGACCAAGATTGAAAAGGGCATGCTTCGGTGGTTTGGGCATATGGAGAGAATGGATGAGTCGATTGACGAAAGAGATTTATATGGGTGATGTAATGGGCCGGGTGAGTAGAGGTCGCCCCAGAAGGACATATACAGACCAGATTGGTGATGTCCTGGCCGAAGGTGGCGTGAAAAGTACTCGAAACCGGAGGTCATGTATGAAAAGATGTATGAATGTAGATGAAGCGAAAGGGGTATGTCAGGAGCGTGACAAATTGAGATCTGTAGTCTCTGCCTACCCCTCTGGGAGACAGGCGTGAAGTGTATGTTTGTATGTATGTATACATATTCTATAATCCCCAAAAAGGGATGGACAGAGTTTTAGGATCACAAGCATCCTTCAGCCACATTTAGCATATTAAGGAGTTTTGAGAAGTTGCCAGCTCATTGCTTGAATAAACCTAAATGTCCAGATCCCATAGTCTGCTCCTTCGACATGCCAGGAAGAGAGGCACCTGATGCAATCTATATACTAAAAACGAATGTAACCTAAGAGCAGCCTAGAGACTGCTCTATCAGTGTTGACGACACTTCCCGTGTCACTAAAACACCAATAAGGTAGAGTTGTTATACTGTGACAAGTGAACAATGAACCTTCATGTCTGATGACATACCTTAGAGTGGTAGACCAGGCTCTTGACAGACTGTATGTGACTGTCACCAGTGTCAAGGTGTCGATACAGTGAGACAAGGCACTCTGGCGCGTGGCTACAACGCTTGCCGACCAATTGAAGTCTATCTAGTCTCGTTTCAATGTATAATACTCCATATTACAACAATACAAGGATCAACGAAACATCTAAAACAAACCAAGAAAGGGAGGAATACAGGGGTGAAAGTGGTCTGTGTTGACGACACTTCCCGTGTCACTGAAACATCAATAAGGTAGAGTTGTTATATTGTGACAAGTGAACAATGAACCTTCATGTCTAATCACGTTCATGACTTTATGAGACCTTAAGGTGGTAGAGCAGATAAATTCATAAGTTCAGATTTGTGCATAATGAATCAGAGCAGTCTTAGAAACGTTGTTGGGCTCGTATCACTATGAACAACTTTTACTATGGCGACAATGCGGGGAAATGAAAAATGTCATTTCCTGAGACCGAAAACATATCACAGTGGCGTGAAACTGGAGCGGCCTAGGTTCAGCAGTGGATGATGATGATGATCTTCCGAGGCAGGAAATCGCCTATTTTGTATCGAGAAGAAAAAATATTCTTTGATTTTTCCGCATTGTCGCCATAGTAAAAGTTGTTCATATTGACACGAGCCCAAGAACGTTTCTAAGATCATTGCTCGGGGTCCTTTTACACTCAGTACTGTGTGTTCATTTCCCCGCGTTGTCGCCATAGTAAAAGTTGTTCATATTGACACGAGCCCAACAACGTTTCTAAGACCATTGCTCGGGGTCCTTTTACACTCTGTACTGTGTGTTCATTTCCCCGCATTGTCGCCATAGTAAAAGTTGTTCATATTGACACCAGCCCAACAACGTTTCTAAGACCATTGCTCGGGGTCCTTTTACACTCTGTACTGTGTGGTCATTTCCCCGCATTGTCGCCATAGTAAAAGTTGTTCATATTGACACGAGCCCAACAACGTTTCTAAGACCATTGCTCGGGGTCCTCTTACACTCTGTACTGTGTGTTCATTTCCCCGCATAGTCGCCATAGTAAAAGTTGTTCATATTGACATGCGCCCAACATCGTTTCTAAGACCATTGCTCGGGGTCCACTTACACTCGGTATAAACCGTGGAATAAAACATCGAGGCACGGCAAATTTGCGACAAAAAAAAAACTTAATATTTTCGAACAAAAATCCACTGTCTACGCGAACATGTGATAACCGCTCCTAACACAATGAGAATAAGGGTCCTTTGACATGAAACGTGGAAACCTGGAGCCGGTTTGGTAGCTACTGGTATTAACGTCACAAGTACAGGGGCAGGCAGACACGTGTACGTACAACGCTGTGAGCGTGTGTGCGTTTTGCATTGGAGTACAGTCAGACGAGACTTCAATGTTCATATTTTTTAAGGGAAATTAAATGTTTAAAACGGGTAAACGTCGGGCAAACAACGAAGGTAAGCTGAATGCTTATCTTTGGTTAATCTTCGCGCTATAATATCCGTTTTAAACATTTAATATAATGTATATCTAAATATATAAAAGGAAAAGCTGACTGAATGACTGACTGACTGACTGACATATCAACGCACAGCCCAAACGGCTAAACGTAGGCACTTGAAATTTGGAACGGACTTAGCTTAGATACCGTAGAGGTGCACGAAAGGAATTCCATAAATTCCCTCGGGAACGGGAATTAACGGGAAAATACTTTTATATGAAAAATCTAAACGGCTCAAGTTAGACGCTTTGCCGCGCAAATTGCGGGGCGTTTACTAGTATATAATATAATGTAATGTAATATTTCTTGTAAATCTTCATTACATAGTATTAAACAAAGTCGCCTCCCGCTGTCTGTCACTATGTGTGCTTAGATCTTTAACAACTACGCAACGGATTTTGATCCGGTTTTTTGTTTGGTCATCATCATCAGCCTTCTTGCCTGCAGCAGCCTCCAGCCAACTTGTCCACTGCTGGACATAGGCCTCTCCAATTGCACGCCACTGTGATCTGTTTTCGGCTTCTCGCATCCAGCTTCTGCCAGCCATCTTGCGTATATCATCAGTCCACCTTGCCTGAGGGCGTCCTACAATCCGTTTGCCGAGACGCGGTCTCCACTCGAGAACTCGTTTTCCACAACGGTCATCGGTTCTACGGCTAATATGGCCGGCCCACTGCCACTTCAGCTTGCTAAAACGATGAACTATGTCGATGACTTTGGTTCTCTGTCGGATCACTTCATTTCTTTAGTAGATAGAGTAATTACTGAGGAAGGTTTATATGTAGGTATAATACACACATCAAAAATCAAGAACATTTTAGCTCTAAAAGAAACTAACTTATTTAAATCAAATTTAATCTTCTGGATTGGTCTCCTACCTAATTCCCCATGCCTGATTTTTCACCACATTTTGAATAAATTATGAATGAATTCAGTTTTTGTAAAATATATTATTGATTGCAATCTTCTAAAATGTACTTGATCCCTAGATACTTTTGATGTGTGTAATAGCAGAAAAACAATGTTAATAATTAATGTATATTGGCAAAACAACGTTTGCCGGGTCAGCTAGTAATAATAATAGACAGTGGCGTGCACACCATATAGGCAAAAAGACACTGCCTACCTTAGTATTTTGGCTTCCCGATTTAATAAATACTAACAATAATAAGTACCTACATCTATCTATAAAAAAATCAATGCCACTTTTCGTTGTAATGTTATAACTCAACAATGCCTTTATCGATTTGGCTAATTTTGGTCTTGAATTATTCGTGGAAGTCCAGAGAAGGTTTGTAACGTAAATAAAAACAAAGTGACATCCACTGCTGGGTACAGGCCACACTAGAGGTTATACTTTTTTATATTCATATTAATAGTTAAGACAGGACAACCGTCTGCCCTGAGCCGGACTCCGACAGGACCGATCGCTTAGGAAGGTCCTGATGCAATTCCTTCGGGTACTCCCGGGACCCGCCCTGCTTGCGCGTGTGAACCGTGGGCATTTATTTGCTTTAGCAAGCGCCTCTGCCTAACCCTCTTTGGGATTAAAAGGCGTTAAGTGTATTTATTTTTTCTCCCTTACCATTCTTAAAGGTAGGGGGCACCTTTTAGGGGGGATTTATTTAGTTGTACGTAAAAACGTAAAACTTGTGTGGATTACTGAAATAACGCGTATAAAATCACGTTGCTTCCAATAACAAAAAAACAAAACGAAAGATAATTGCAAAAAAAAAAAACATTATTCTCAAAATCATTACACGCCACTTCGATCTTCCGTCCGACGGTACACGCGATGCGTCACACAACGCACACGCAACAATGAACACTAAAGCGAACAGCTTAAGGTCTATAACGGGAGCGTGCGGAGTAATCTTCGGGGGTCGACGTTGCGTCTGGCTCCGGCGTGCACAAAACTGGGGGGTGAATGAACCTCAAGTGATTTATATGGTCTGGAAGGTTGCATCGTTGTTCGAGATTACGACCTCTGTAGAGTGAGTAGTTTGAAAAAAGAAATTGAGGAGGTTAGAATCAAAACGTATTAATTTGCTTTTCTTCCCCTAAAAGAGCGACTGTGGTCCAGTTGGTCGGACCCTTGACTTGTAACCGGGAGGTCGCGGGTTCGAGTCCGGCTACTGGACGTGTACCCACTCTTTTTCAGAGCCTATGTGCGCAACGCAACGCTCGTACGGTGAAGGACAATGTCGTGATGAAACCCGCACACCACAAGGTGTGTGAACCCTATAACGGCGATGGGCTCACCCCCTGTCACGTTGGGTTAAATACGCCCGCGTGAACCGTGGGTATTTGCTTTAGCAAGTGCCTCTGCCTATCCCTCTTTGGGATTAAAGGCGTGAAGTGTATTTATTTTTTTATTATTTTTTTCTTCCCCTAAGGGTTTCTGTACATTTTCAAATGTATAACTTCACTACCATGTACTACTTTTAAAATTATTTTTGAGAAATAATAGATTTCATATATGTAACTACAAGGGAATGGATTATTTATGTTTTTCTTCTGAAAGGGCCTAAGAGTAGTATAAGTTTTCCTATTTTTTTTTCATCAAATTTGGTTACACCTAAATTAATAGGTTTTGATCCTAACCTCCTCAATAGAAAAAGAAAATAAACGTCAGTCAAAATTTGTTAATACTTAGAAAGGAGGTTGGAACAGGACTAGAAGGAGGTATCTCAATTCGCTTGGTGAACCGTGGGTATTTGCTTTAGCAAGTGCCTCTGCCTACCCCTCTTTGGGATTAAAGGCGTGAAGTGTATTTATTTTTTTATCTCTATTCGATTTTGTTTTTTGTCGGATAACTCCGTTGTTTAGGAACCGATTTTCATGGTTTTTCTTTTATTGACAGAGGATATTTCCAAGATGATCTCAATGATAAGGAAGTGTAAGTAGTTTAAACAAAAATTAAAAAGAAAATAAATGTCAGTCAAAATCGTTAACATACTTAGAAAGGAGGTTGGACGACCATTATGTAATAGACAATTTTGTGTGGAGATGAAATTTTTTTTTCATTTCTCCCCATTGTCGCCATAGTAAAAGTTGTTCATATTGACACGAGCCCAACAACGTTTCTAAGACCATTGCTCGGGGTCCTTTTACACCATGTACTGTGTGTTCATTTCCCCGCATTGTCGTCATAGTAAAAGTTGTTCATATTGACACGAGCCCAACAACGTTTCTGACCATTGCTCGGGGTCCTTTTACATTCAGTAGAAAAAACAATTATGTAGGTATTATAGAGAGATATCATATTAGGCTTAATTGTTTTAACATCCCAGACCAGCGCAACTGAAAAAATAATCAACACCTACCTACCTAATAAAAAAAAAAGCAACGGCACAGGAATCTCACGGATAAATCGGTCAGAGAACCAACAACGTGTTCATTTTTGTTGCTAAAATCAGCTGTTAAGCGAACGAACGTCTCCGCCAAAATTACTCTCGTACATTGTCACAATGAAAAACCTACTTTATGCCGTGAAAAATTAGGCACATAATCCATTAGAATGCGTGCTAGCAGAACGGCATACGAATGTCAACCGTATTACAAAATACATAAGATACAGAATCGTATGTGCAACTGTGATATCAACATAGCGCAGACATGTTTTTTTTTCTCGCGACCTGTCAAATTCAGTATACGGTCGGATTTCGCGCGGGAAAGACGTCATTTCGCCGCGTTGTCGTTGCGAGCCGAAATCGGCGTCTCGAAAAAAGTATTTATGTTACCTACTTTTTTAATGTTGCGTTCTGGTTGTGTCGTTTTTTTTTTCTCTTTTCAATATCAGAAAAAAAAAGTTTACAAGTGTTACTTTCGCGCCAATGATGTTCAGAAAAAATGAAAATTTTGTGTCAATTTTGCGAAGTTCTTTTATTGTGATTACCAATTTAGTGTTTATAAAGTTGTCATTTTGACTACGTCCGGTGTTGTGTCTGTGTGGATGTCAGACGGTTGTTGGTAGGTACATAAATACGTAATTATTTTGATATTATAGACTTAATCTTCAGGTATTGTGTTCAAGTCTGCTTGCTGAGCATTAGCGGGGAAATGACAATAATCCGCACGCTTGGCAGGCGGGTTGACGATCGCAGTGATGTTGCATTTTTTTTAGTCGGGTATATTCCCACCCACTTTCCCACCACTGTGATTCCTGTTAGAGCCAGGATCTACAGCGGCGTCCAGAATAGACAAGAGCTCAATCAGTGACGACTGGGCTAGATCCCGGGGGCGGCCTAGCCTTCTGTCTTGGATCCCACATAGTTATTAAACTAAAGACGGTATAGAAATAAGAAGAAGAAGAAGGTTTTTTTGGGCATATAGAGATAATGGATGAAAGTCGATTGACGAAAGAGATTTATATGGGTGATGTAATTGACCGAGTGTGTAGAGGGCGCCCCAGAAGGACATATACAGACCAGATTGGTGATGTCCTGGCCGAAGGTGGCGTGAAAAGTACTCGAAACCGAAGGTCATGTATGAAAAGATGTATGACTGTAGATGAAGCGAAAGGGTATGTCAGGACCGTGACAAATGGAGATCTGTAGTCTCTGCCTACCCCTCTGGGAGACAGGCGTGAAGTGTATGTATGTATGTAAATAAAAAGAATATATATATTATATGCGCTGCATTGCAATGCATACATAATATGTTTTTTTTTACCTAATCTAAATAGTGGGAGACAGCATTATTACAAACGAGGCACAAATTGTCTTTCGGGAGAGCACCACGGGTGACACCAGTGGGTGTTGTAGTGTAAATCACAGAGAGCGCTGCTGTCCCTCCTCTGGAGAGTTCCCTCGGTCGCCTCGAACAGAATACGTGTGCGACCACCCCAGCCCAACTAGTCCCGTCGTGGGGATCTGTACAAAACGACAGAGAGAACTCTCCAGAGAACGGGCAGCAGCGCTCTCTGTGAGTTAAACCACAACACCACTGCAATCGCCAAGCGTGCCGATTGTTGTCATTTTACCCCCTAATTACGGAAATCATTGGAGGAGGCATTCGTCCAGCAGTGGACGTTATGAGACTGGTGATAATTCCATTAATGCAAATAAAAATATATACATATACATACATAATGCGAACCGAAAAAGGTTTTTGTTTACTTTCATAGTGTGAACCGCAAGGATGTGTAACGACTGCGCAGTACAGTCTGAAGGTCTTCAAGTCACTGGGGTGAATAGGTACCTAATGAACAAGTGTGCTCCATCGTAGACCACATCGCTGCTTAACATCAGCCAGGATGGTGGCCA
>SJJU01012817.1:0-10888 GCA_012932125.1 Conopomorpha cramerella
AAGAGCGTCTGTAGTCCAGTTGGTCGGATACTTGACTTGTAACCGGGAGGTCGCGGGTTCGAGTCCGGCTACTGGACGTGTACCAATGGGACTCTCTCAGAGCCTATGTACGCAACGCAACGCTCGTACGGTGAAGGACAACATCGTTGTGAAACCCGCTCACCCACTGTCACGTTGGGTTAAATACGCTTGGTGAACCGTGGGCATTTGCTTATTAAGCAAGTACCTCTGTCTACTCCGCTTTGGGATTAAAAGGCGTAAAGTGTATTTTTTAATTTTTTTTTTATTTTATTTTACGTAATAAATAATGCATATAGTGGCAGTTGCATCTTAACAAAACACTTCGTGGAACCCTAAAAATACCCCAAAATAGTCAGACAACAGAACTGGCGTGATAAAACATAAAAACAGAAAACATCTTTCACAGTATTAAAACGTCATAAAGTCGTATGAAACTCCATTAGTTGTAAACGACAAAGCGTGGCGCTTATTTGTTACAGTCATAACCGACATCACTTGAACCATTCTTACAATCAATGTGTACAGATATCTAGCTCAAATTATATTGAAAATTGTGTAGATAAATATGTCCGGTCTTCGCAGGTAGAGGCTTTCCTTTCTTTAGAATAAGGTGACAAATGGTTCTAAGGAGACGGTAACTTCAATGGCTTCTAAAATGATAGATCTACATTCTTCTAAATAGTATTTGACGTGAAGGGCCAGGTTATACTGGGCTCCGGTCGCTCAATAGATTTCATTGGGCAATAGAATTTCGCTTTTTGCTGTGCTTGGACCTAATGAGATTATTCTAGCTGTATTGGCAATTGACATTTGATGGTTGTTGTGCACATTTCTTGACACATTGACAGTTTGATTTGTCTTTATCGAGAAATTTTAGAAATCATCAAAATCAATTTCATTAACGACGAAGTTATTTGCGATCATAAAAAATAATTACCGATCGAAATTACTAACCACCGTTTTCGATGTCGCTTAAAAAAGAACCGAATTCTATAAAAATATTAAGAATATTCTGGGTTTTCTCATAGATTTAAATTGAAATTGAAACGAAGCAACAAGCACGCAGCTTTCAAACAAAAAAAGAATCATTAAAATTCGTTCACCCAGTAAAATGTTTTGAGTTAACAAACATAGAATAAAATGAAAAACACCGTCGAAATAAAAAGTACCTTGACCTTTTTTTAAAACGATAAAAAAAAAGTTACATATGTTCCTAATCATCTCCTTGAAAGGAGTTGACTTGAAAATCTCCCAACATATTTTAATCCGACACGATTCCTTTGTCCCCTGAGCCGTATAGTAGTTATTATAATAATAGGGGGAATGCACTATCATCGGACACCGTGTATGGTAGGAGTGTGCTCGTTATGCTCGACCATATGAGGCGGCGGCGCCCTATCCTACCACATAGGGCATTCGGTTTAAAATAAAATACTGTTTTTGTTGATAAAACGCTGTTCTCGCCGACGGACGTCAGATCAATACTAATAAATGTGGGTTTTTCCTGTGATGCTGTTTTGTGGTATGTCTTGTGAATTTGCAATCGGAAGGTTGCGGGCTCGAGGTCGGTGACTGACGTGTACCAGAAGTTAGATTTTTCAGAATCAGTTTCGAAGGATATACAAAAATAATGTTTTGCAAAATAACGGTTTGCAAGTCCATTTGTGTTTTGTATGAGGGCAGCAGGCCTAGCACGCGCGCCAAGAAAGACATGACATAGAACAAATACGCGCTCTGATTGGATGCTATGTCACGCTTCGTGCGACTCAGCTTGTTTCAACAAATCGCAGCGGGTTATATGTCTTGTCACTTATTTCTTGGAGCGCTGTGCTAGGGGGGCTGAAGGATACTTGTGATCTTAATCTTCTCTCCACCTCCTTTTCGGAATGAGAGGTTTTCTGATAGCTTCAAATATGTCAAAAGTAGTACCAAAACATCTCACAGATGGCGCTAATCAGACATGATCTCAAGGAGAAACTCATTTTAGAATTGTCAACAAAAAATAAAAATATGAAATAGAATTAGAATTGTCAACAAAAAATAAAAATATAAAATAACCCACTGTCTAGGTAGAGCGTCTGTGGTCCAGTTGGTCGGACACTTGACTTGTAACCGGGAGGTCCCGGGTTCGAGTCCGGCTACTGGACGTGTACCAATGGACTCTTTTTCAGAGCCTATGTACGCAACGCAACGCTCGTACGGTGAAGGACAACATCGTGATGAAACCCGCACACTACAAGGTGTGTGAACCATATAACGGCGATGGGCTCACCCCCTGTCACGTTGGGTTAAATACGCGCGCGTGAACCGTACTTGCTTTAGCATGTGCCTCTGCCTACCCCTCTTTGGGATTAAAGGCGTGAAGTGTATTTTTTTTTCTAGGTAGGTGCCATCTATTGACATTTCTTAGAACTTGTAATAAGCCACCTGACAGAAAACCTCCCATTACGGCCGCTAGTTGTACGTACAGTGTCATACAACTCTCACGAGAATTTAATTTAACGATCGACAACTCGAGTGGTGAACGCTCGCGTAATCGCTTGATTGAGTAAAGTATCGATTGTCGATGCGCGAGTCGATGAAACACAAACCATTTTAGGTATTTCGACAATCGCTTTGATTGCGTGGGAATGTGTCGTGGGTACGGACGTTTTGTTTTTAAGTTTTGTGATGCATGACGTCATTTCATCATCATCATCATCAGCCCATACTTGTCCACTGCTGGACATAGGCCTCTCCAATTGCACGCCACTGTGATCTGTTTTCGGCTTGTCGCATCAGCTTCTGCCAGCCATCTTGCGTATATCATCAGTCCACCTTGCCTGAGGGCGTCCTACACTCCGTTTGCCGAGACGCGGTCTCCACTCGAGAACTCGTTTTCCCCAACGGTCATCGGTTCTACGGCTAATGACGTCATTTGTAGCTATTTAATGTCGTTACAGAGAATTGTAGATGTCTGTTAGTTCAACTTCGGTGGTTTGGGCATATGGAGAGAATGGATGAAAGTCGATTGACGAAAGATATTTATATGGGTGATGTAATGGGCCGGGTGAGTAGAGGTCGTCCCAGAAGGAGATACATTGTCCAGATTGGTGATGTCCTGGCGGAAGGTGGCGTGAAAAGTACTCGAAACCGGAGTTCATGTATGAAAAGATGTATTCAATGAATGTAGATGAAGCGAAAGCGGTGTATGTCAGAACCGTGACAATGGAGATCTGTAGTCTCTGCTTACCCCTCTGGGAGACAGGCGTGAAGTGTATGTATGTATGTGGTTATTGAATATTGGATTGTTGATAATTGTACCTATACCTAGATTAGAAAAGTACTGTCTCTTAACACAGGTAACCTTAGTTTCGAAATCAGAACTAATATGATTTGTAAAATTACACATTAAAAGTTGTCTGTTTGTTAATTTTTCAAAGATTTTTTAAGATATAAAATAAATCAATATTTTATAACAACACACATTGCCTTCATCCCATGTTAAGTACTTGTGTTATGTAAATCAGACAAGATATATTTACTTATATATATATATTTTTAAATGAAATACATATAAATAACTAAAACACCCAGACACATCCAACAAGTACTTAAAAGCTCATCACCTAAGCACCGGTCAGCGGTGGGAATCGAACCCAAGACCCTAAGGAGCAAAAGCAGAGAACCCACGACCCTACGGACCCCACGACCAGACATGCTGACCACTACACCAACGGGCCTGTAAATTGTGTAGGTAGAACGAAATACTACTAACTAATAAAAATCCTGTATAAAAGCAATCGTCTTATCGGAGACAAGCCGTCAACCGTATTACCAACAAGTGCTCCGGGTCTATTACGACTTCGTTATAGCAATGGTCATGACTCTTTTTAATTAATTTCAATATAACTTTAAAGAAATAGGAAACGATTACAACCACTGAAAGGACATGGCCAGTTTTTGCCTCAAGCTTGAATAAAGAACCAACTATAACCAATCACTTTTATACAATCAGACAATTTTTATCTTTACAATATTTGAAGAGAATGAAAAGTTCCACATGTAATAATTTTGTCATAAAAACATAGGGAGTAAGCCAGTTTTCATTTTTTTTTATTTCTCATTTAACAAGCGTTTGGCCACTATCCTGCCTGATGTTAAGCAGCGATGTGCAGACTTGTTTATTAGGTACCTATTGTACCCGTGACTTGAAGATCTCCAGACAACTACGCAGGAAACACAGACTCCGGCAAGTCATTCCACATTCTGGCGGTTCGCACTATGAAAGTAGACGCAAACCGTTTGGTTCACGGAAATGGACCCACCTAGTATGGATGACGATTTGCCGATCTCCTGATAGTCCTATTGTAAAAGCACGATGGGGGATTAAGCTATGCAAGTCCGTAGCATACTTTCCGAAATGCACCTGATAGAAGAGAGATAGGCTCGCAAACTTGCGGCGATGCTCTAGGCTTTGTAGCCGAGAATCAAACAGCCTGTCGTCAACAAATTATTGTAAGTCTTCTACCACGCCTCAATCTAGTTTTTTGATGATCCATTCTAAACAAAGAAAGAAACGCAAAAGCCAAAACCATGTCCATTACGGAAATGCAATAGATGCTCTGGTAAAACAATAATTAAGCTTAGTAACTGGCCTGTGTTATTATTGTCAAGTGTAGTTACCAGGCATTTGTCCGAAACATTGTAGAAAAGTAGGGTGTATGTGTGTGTGTGTGTTGGTGTGTTTGTGTAGAACAGGATAACATGGCTGAGGTGAGGAAACACGTATTTTTTTATTAATTTTCTTATTCAAGGTAAAAATGGTTCGTGTCGTTCTTACTTCCATATATGTACACTCATCAAAAGTGTCTAGGGAACAAGAACATTTTTAGCTCTGAAAAAAATCTATTTTTTAAATCAAATCTAATCTTCTGGATTGGTCTCCTACCTAATTCCCCATGCGTGTATCATTGACTTTTCACCACACTTTGAATAAATTATGAATGAATTCAGTTTTTGTAAAATATATTCTTGATCGATAGCTTCTAAAATGTACTTGATCACTAGACATTTTTGATGCGTGTATATTCTTTTAAACACCATGAACAAGCGTTTGGTCAACATCATTGCCTGATGTAAAGCAGCGATGTGGTCTCCATCGTAGACCTACTTATCTCCTACTTATTCATTTGGCGAATAGAATACATGAGTCACCACCCCAGCCAAACTTTTCCCGCTATGGGGGTCGTAAGAGGCGACCGAGGGAACCCTCCAGAGGACGGGCAGCATCGCTCTCTGTGAGTTAAACCACAACACCACTGCGATCGCCAACCCGCCTGCCAAGCGTGGCGATTATGGGCATTATCCTCCAAATGAGTAATAAAAATGGTAACAATAAAAGTACATATTGTTTAATACATTGATATTATTATTTATTGAAATACCAGTGACTTGAAGACCTCCAGACTATGCGCAGGAAAGACAGTGTGATATTGCACTGCGTTAATTTTTTTTTTTGTTATCTTTCTTTCCTGATTTCAGGCAAGTACGATTATCTTGACAGTCCTTGCTATGGCAATATTGCACACGAGCTGTAATCCATCATCTGCGAATCAAATAACACAAATCCAGCCCTTGGAGATATTTGAAAGTAATTCCGAGCTTCGAAAAAAATATGATATATCACGAAGAAGCCACCATGAAGCCAGCCATGACAAATCAGATACTTCTACGAGCGTAAAAATGGTCGTAAGTAGTGCGAGCAACGACGCACCAAACTGGAACTGTTCAAATATTTCGTCTGCCTGCCGAAATGTCGAATTTCGTATTTCATTTTTGGGTCCGAGGCGAAACAAATTGTCATGTCTTGTTGTTACCAAAAACAAAACTAGAAGTAATCGCACCGCACTATAGAATTGTTTTGGCGTCCAATAAAAAGGCGGACTGCACCCTCTCACACGTTGACTGTTTAGATCTAGATCCCAAGTTACAAATAATGAGAACCCACACGGAGGCAGATTTCCTCAACCAAACGAACTTCCTCGGATTTAGGATCGAGTGGGACGAATTAGGAGACGTTGCTGTCTACAGAGAATTTCAGTACATCCCTTTTCTCAATTGGCAGAACCCTGCCCCTTTCGCGATAGGCGCCATCGGCATTCGTTCTATCAACAGCGTCAGCGATTGGATATTGGAATTGCCACCGAATGGAATGGAGATTCTGCAGCAGGACAATGGCCAAAAGAGACAAGCGGTGCTGCGACAGCCAATCAGCGAGCATCGGAGCGATGGCCAGCTGTCGCCTACCGCTGTTATTGGCGGTCACACTTGTACCGAAGAGCCTATTTACGTGATTCGGGCTAGTCACGGCGATCTTATGCTGCCAGGTCAGCTGTTGCCGTCGGATCGTTGTGCCGTTGTCACGTGGCGTGGTCAAGCGTTCTGCAAACGTCAGTACCAGTTGCTTACGCGTGGTCCCTATAAATGGGTAACTGTGAATGCGAGTTCCACACATTACGATAGTGCGTTTCCCATTGGCTACTCGTTACGTGAACGACTTTACTCCTGTCGTGTGCAATTCGGATGCAGTGTCTTCGCTGGGAGGTCGCACCAGTCGCACAGACAGTGCTACATAATGTACAAGGGTAGAGAGATTGGTTTTAGAGATTATCAGATCCTAATTGTTGTGATCAACAATTAGTTTCGGTTGACACATGCCCATAAATCTCGCAGTGGGGCAGGCAGAGGATTGCTGGCAACAATGCCTACGGTATCACCGCCTTTCTAGGATTCATAGAACTTATTTTATAACCATGTTACGTTATTAATATGTTTTCCTCTGAAAAAGCGACGCATAGTACGCACAAACATAGCATAACCGGGCACGAGCCACATCTTTCGACTAAACAAAAGTAGTAGAAGAAAGAATTTCTGAGTACCTAAATAAGTACCTATATTTTCGAAATGTTACCGACTTCAGGATACAGAAAATTCTGTAATAATAGTATAGATATACATAGGCCCATAGAGTGCATATTAGTCTTTACATAATTCTTACTATTATTATATTATAAGATTAACTTATTAAAACAGTACTTAATTATTTACTTAGGGACTAAGGTATAATATGCTTAATTAGACGTAGGTACGCAGAAAGGACTCAATCCACAAAAAGATACTTCGGAGATAATGACCTTTAAAGTTGGATGCGCTATTGACCCACCATACATGTGGATTTTCTGGTATAGCTAACTCAAATACGGGCAAGTTGTGGATTGAGTCCTTTCTGTCCTACGTCCAATTGATGTTAAGAATTACATTTTAAAGACATAATGACTATAGTTGCAATTTATGTGCAAGTGATATACATATAAACCTTGCTCAAGAACCAAAATCCGTTCATGATCAACAGCCACATGACGTCCACTGCTGGATGAGGGCCTCCCGAAATAATTTCCATGATCAATTTGGGGGATAATCAGGGTGGTGTTGTGGTGTAACTCACAGAGAGCGCTGCTGCCCGGCCTCTGGAGAGTTCTCTCGGTCGCCTCGCACAGACCCCATGGTTGGAAACTGGGCTTGGGTCACCAAAACCCGTTTCAAAGATCTAAGCATACATAGCGACAGACAGCGGGAGACGACTTTGTTTTGTACTATATAGTTATAGTTTACAAACATCCACCACTGTTTGTTCCTATAACATTAGAGTAGTAAGTCGTTATTTTTAGGAAGGCACAGCGTCCAACAAAAAAAAAAAAGAAACGTTGGATTGACTAGCGACTCCAACCCATAAGGACCTTTATCGAACAGGTACCAATTAATCATGCGCTCGTAAGATATCATAATCCTATTATAGAGGCATTCAACACGTTGTTGTGTTTTGAGAAAGTCGAAGATTATGTACGTTTCGGTATTTTGATGCTGGAATGTGTTGTTTTTTTTTAATTCCTTGGTCTATAAATGTTTGAACTTATCATTTATTTGTCCTTATAATAAATTATTCATGACAACCTGTACCATACAATTAACTGTTGAAATTTCTCGAGCTTTCTTCTAGACCAAGGGTCGGAAGATATTTATATCGTGGAGAGTAAGAGGCTCACATCATCAGAGGAAAACATCACTATCAAGGGTACTGATGGAAGATCAGCTCTGACAGAGATGTTTTAATTCACGTGACTCCCAGCACACGCTAAATCAGACCCTTTTGCATTAGCCACGTCTAATCAGACAATGTTTACTTGTTAATTTCTGTGTTTGTTTCGTCTAATTGTTCAATTTTCTTTATTTTGTACGTGTCAAATGTAAAAAAAAGTCGTGTGGTTTTACGAAACCACGGTAAAAGTGAATTTCACATTACAGACTTTTAACTAAAAAAAATTTGAATAATATCCAGTTGAAGGTATAAAAATCCCCTTATCAATCTTAATTTTATATTTGGAAAATTGGATTGATAATGGAAAATTATCAAATTGGCCTTGGCTGATCTGATGAGCGCCTTTCACTTTATCCCTACTCCGCGGCCGACCGTCACGCGACATGCAACACACAGACGAAAAAGTTTGAGACGATGTAATAAAAGTTTCACTTTAATAAATAAGCGCGTGTGTGGTCCAGTTGGTCGGATCCTTGACTTGTAACCGGGAGGTCCCGGGTTCGAGTCCGGCTACTGTACGTGTACCAATGGGACTCTTTTTCAGAGCCTATGTACGCAACGCAACGCTCGTACGGTGAAGGACAACATCGTGATGAAACCCGCACACCACAAGATGTGTGAACCCTATTACGACGATGGGCTCACCCCCTGTCACGTTGGGTTAAATACGCTTGGTGAACCGTGGGTACTTGCTTTAGCAAGTGCCTCTGCCTACCCCTCTTTGGGATTAAAGGTGTGAAGTGTATTTTTTTTAATAAATAAATAAATTACATCGTGGGCTGGGGGTGCGTTGATCGCCCCTATCCTGGAGACCTAGCGCAGTTGCGACCCTTTAACGTAGTGTCTGATGCTGTTCCAGGAATCCGGAATGGTAGGATTTTAGCAGGCGCGAGGTCCACATTACCCTGCCGATGTCTCTCCCAGCGCTGGAGTATCCGTAACGGATTTTCCCACGACAAAACACGAAAGAAAGGCTTGACAACATGTAAGAGTTAAACACATGCTAGACACCGGCTTTCTTGTACCGTTTGTGGGTTTGACAGCAGCCACTCATGTGTAGCCATACAAACCAAGTCAACTAAATAAAATATGGGCCCTGCACCAGGATAAAGGTTTATACAGAAGACGAAGAAATACTTACTGCCGAGTAAATACAAGAAGTTCTTCAAAGAAGGTTCTTAAGGCTAGCTTTGGCATAGGATGGCTCAATCTTATAATGGGGAATTTTCATTGACGTTTTTTCTGACAGATTTTCCTGTTTAGAACTGTCATTAGTGTCATAGTTTACAAACAAAGTTTGACAGTAATGACAGTTCTTAGCCCAAAAATCTGTCAGAAAAACTTTTTACTGTTACGTACGAGATATTGTACAGTGAGCTACAATCATTGTGTTAATCCATTAACGCCCTGAAGTATAGTTACTGTTCAATTGATTTTGACTTTTATCACCAAGTAGTAGAGTTTAAAATAACTTGTCAATCTCCGAGTACGGTGGGCTCTAATGGGTTAATGTGGTGGAATTGGTGTAATAATGTGCTGGTGATGGAAAATAAAGTAGTGAGCGTGAGAAGTATAGGAGAGGACTCCTATTAGATCAATTTGTTATTCCCGTGTAATATTCCACGCAGCATTGAAATGTGATGGTTCACCCTCAGGTTTAATACAATACAATTTTAATAAGTTTTGACACGACTTTGACTATTGACGACTTTATCGATAGACTATGACATTGACACCAACTTGAACACGAAGAGTTTGTTTGCGGCAGCATTGTCGGCTTTGAAGCAGAACATAAGAGCCAAGTATAAAAAAAAATATTTTATACAGGGAGTATTCTTTGTATTTTTTTTTTAATTAACGCCGGAGTGGTTCTTATGATGTTCATTAAATTCTATGTACACTATAATAAAGGGTGATTAATTCCCACTGCACCATTTTGAAACTCCCTGTATACG
Source organism: Conopomorpha cramerella (assembly GCA_012932125.1). Classification (NCBI taxonomy): domain Eukaryota; kingdom Metazoa; phylum Arthropoda; class Insecta; order Lepidoptera; family Gracillariidae; genus Conopomorpha; species Conopomorpha cramerella. The sequence continues at coordinate 10,114 of SJJU01012817.1, forward strand.
TATTGATATTGACGATTATGGAGGAGAAGTAAAGTCTTATATGTTCCGTGAATATTTTTAAACGTGTATTTTTTCAACAGTATTTCATTTCAGCCGAGACCACACAACATGATCGAAAGGGTCGCAAAAAAAGTCAAACATTTAGCATTTCCCTGTGATCCATTGCAAACTGGTTTACAGATTCACTAACGGCCTGCCCCGGCTTCACACGAGTGCAATGCTTTTACTATGTAATTTTCTACTATGTTCTGCTTGTATCATCAGGGCGTATACAGAAAGAAAGCTGGTAACCAGCGCTTACCGGAACATTGTATTGAATATTGTCTGCGCCGGCTACCACCGCCAACTTCATTTCTAAGGATTTACCGAACGGCACCGGTTACCAGCTTTCTTTCTGTATACGCCCTTACATAGTATAAAATGAAGTCGCCTCACGCTGTCTGTCCCTATGTATGTTTAGATCTTTAAAACTACGCAACGGATTTTCATGCGCTTTTCTTTCAAAGATACAGTGATTTTAGAGGAAACTTTATAGCAGGGAACCGCTGTTAATGATATCGGAAACACGAACCTTCTCCAAAAATCATTCTACACACATCAAAAGTGTCTAGGGATCAAGTACAATTTAGAAGATTGCAATCAAGAATATATTTTACAAAAACTGAATTCATTCATAATTTATTCAAAATGGGGCGATAAGTCATTGATACAGGCATGGGGAATTAGGTAGGAGACCAATCCAGAAGATTAGATTTGATTTAAATAAATTAGATTT
>SJJU01012824.1:0-10702 GCA_012932125.1 Conopomorpha cramerella
TACACACATCAAAAGTGTCTAGGGACCAAGTACATTTTAGAAGATTGCAATCAAGAATATATTTTACAAAAACTGAATTCATTCATAATTTATTCAAAATGTGTCGATAAGTCATTGATACAGGCATGGGGAATTAGGTAGGAGACCAATCCAGAAGAATAAGCTTGATTTCAATAAATTAGATTTTTTGAGAGCTAAAAATGTTCTTGATCCCTAGACACTTTTGATGTGTGTAGTTTGAACGTTTTTGGCACAATCACATAATAATTATTGTAAATTCCGAGAGTTATTTATTTTATAGCCTAATCATCGACCATACAATCATCGAATAGACACCAAGTGACAGCGAAACTGTTCTGGCAACACATATCCTAGTTCAAGCATAAGGCTGCTCGTCGTGACGCGAGTGAATGGCAGCCGATGCCAACACAAATGAGCCAATCATCGATTTGACCACGCCCATACCGACTTTATCTGGTTGCCACTCGGACCAATAACAACTAAACTTGCAATCCAAAACTGACGTTTACAGTAATATGAGAGAGACAGCAATATGAAAATCATGCAGGAGTGAAAGAGTAAGAGACAATATCGATGGTCCCTATTAAGAAAGTCAGATTTACAAAACGGAACATGTTCAGGAGAGAAGATAGAAGTGAGTTTTGGATATTAAAACTAAACTACTTGTGGTACATACTTCAAATTTACAACAGCTTATAATCTTTGGTATCATTGCGTGATGTAATTTTATATATAAAAATCAAAGCCACTTTTCGTTGTCATTCCATAACTCCGGAACGGGTGGACCGATTTCGCTAATTCTTTCTTTGTTGTGCTTATTAATGACAGCACAAGGTTCTTATGAAAGAAAAAATTACATCCACAGCTGAGTACAGGCCACCCTAGATATTCATATTAATAGTTAAGACAGGACAACGTCTGTCGAGTCCACTAGTATACGAATAAGTTTATAGATCTTAATATCGCCAATCTAACGGTGTAGAAAAGTACACAATCCTAAAATTGCACTACCGACATTTTCAATTGGGACCATCGATATCTTCTGTCCCTTACTGCGTGTCAGGGTAATATCTGTACTCAAACTGTCAAATTACTAGTAAAAATGACAGTTTGGATCCAGAAGTACATCATTGTCCATACATTTTGGTCGAAAAGAGGCTGAATGTGGTAAGCGGCTTGTAAGTTATAGTTGTGATTAGTCTGAGGGTTGCCAGAAGTGTTTTGATGTAAAATGACTGTGGAACATTAGGAGTGGTTATCATTTTTTATATATCATTTTTTAATGTAACGCGCACAGACATTATAACTCAATATTGTTCACCGGGTATATAGGCGCGAATAATTCAGTCCACTCGTGATCACGACGCATGCAACTGCGTCGAAACGTCGAGTAAAATAACAAAGGTAAGCTCGAGCTTGTCTTTGATTAAATTCTCGCCTATATGCACGGTGAACAATATTGAGTTATTAGGAGTGGTTGTATGATCGATTAGCCTAATTTATAAATTTAGACACAAATTCACCTAACATAACTGTTTTATAACTAATCTGCCGTTCGAACTGTGATACACTATTATTATTTTGTATTTTATTTTGAATCAAGTGCCTTTAGTAAAGTAATACACACACATCAAACGTGTCTAGGCATCAAGTACATTTTAGAAAATTGCAATCAAGAATATATTTTACAAGAACTGAATTCATTCATAATTTATTCAAAATGTGGTGATAAGTAATTGATACAGGCTTGGGGAATTAGGTAGGAGACCAATCCAGAAGATTAGTTTGTTTTTTTTTTAGAGCTAAAATGTTCTTGATCCCTAGACACTTTTGATGTGTGTATTTAAGTAAGATAGATAATTAAGTACCATTTTTTTTTAATGAATACAGTATTTTCACATAATTTCAAGTTTTACTTCCGAAAACTGATCTACAAAATTCGTCCAATTTAATTTTATCACACAAATCTTTGAAGGACCATTGTTTTTTGCACAACACTCCCTTCTCGTCGCTGAGCGGCGCAAACAACTGTTCAGAGAGTTCATCTGATATTTCTATAATCTTACAAATGCGTCCTAGGCGTTCGAAATCTTCTAGTGAACTTGTTATATCTGTTATGCTGATTACTTGCGATTTCTTCCCTTTAATTTTACGCGAATCATCGGAGTCTTCGCTCTCGCTGTCTAATTTGTCGTAAATGTCCACTTTGAATTTGGTTCGTTTACCTTCGTGTGATTGTGGAGACTTTGTTCTGCATATAGACGATTGAGGCAGTGATGAAAATGTTTTGATGCTACAGGAATTTTCAACATTGTATGAATCGAAACAATTACCATCAGGGAGCGTTGTTGCTGAAACTGAATTGATGCTAGATTCTTTAATCGTTTCGCTGTCGGTATCCGATTGAATCGAGTCATTTGCACCGTCTTGCGATTGATTTTGATCGTAATCGTCTGAGTGCATTTGTGTTTTAGCAGTTTTGTCGTTTTCAGATTCTGTAGCATTAGCCATACGGTTAATAATACTGATATTAGATACATCAGAAATAGAATCTTCTGTATTTCTAGAGCTCTTTTCATCATCTTTAATAACAGATCTTGAACCGTCACAGTCTAAAATTATAGTATTGGAAGATTGTTTCTGATTATCCTGAATAGGTGCAATTTCTTCATAAATACGAATTCCTTCGTCATTTGTATGTATTGGTGGATCTTCTGTATACTTCATGTAATCTTCTACTATAGGATTAGTTTTGTTATACTTTTGCGCAATACGATTCAAAGGACTAAATTTACGTATAATATCTCCAATGTGTGCGCATGTATAATCACTAACTTTACACATTTCTCTATCTTTTAGTTTCTTATCAACATTTAATTTAACTGGTATTAAACTTCTCTTTAATGCTTTACTCGGAGGTTTGTTTTCTTTGTATTTGTTTGAACTATCTGTAACGTTAGTGTCGTTAACTATTTTCTTGTCGTATACATTATACTTATCACTGACACATTTCAAATCTTTCACGCATTGTTGGAACAAAGACTCTTTTATAGATTTGATTCTACCTTTATCGTTTTCTTCTAAAGAATGAGGTTCAATAACCTTGGGAAGTTCATCCTCTGATGTTTCGTCTATAAGAATTTTTATAACGTCATTGTCTTTTGCAATTGGTAGCTCGTCTCTTGAAAAATCACCATACTGTTTTGGTTCTGCTTTAACAGAATATGAACCATTTTTAGCTTCAATTTGTATGGTTAGAGCTAGATTATTTAGTTCTGTTCTCTGACTATGTATACTGTGAATCGCATCCAAGTTTTGTAATGAGACCACTAATTCATTTGATTTAGTATCTTCTAGATTAGTTACATTTTCATCGTCGACTATAACATTATTTTCATTATTAATTTGTTGTTTTACTTCTTTATTAGTAATTTTAGTATCAATTAAATTGTAATTAATAACGACTTCTTCCTTTACTGGTATACTTTGAACATTTAACGTCCTAGACTTACTACTTTCGGACTTCTTCAAAAGTGTTTCAGTTAATGACACCATCTTGTTGAATTCGCGTTTGACTTTCTGTAGGCGTTCTTGTGTTTTACATTCGAACTCTTTGTTACCCGCTTCAAAGTCTTCACAACTATGAATGTGAGCATTATTTTTAATACTTATGTTTCCTGGTTTAAACTCGTTAGATTTCGTCAGAGCTTGTTTTCTAGCGCAAGGCAATATTTTAGGTGTGTAAGGACTATTCTTTAGTGCGGTATCGTATGATGTGGTTACTATAACGTTGTTTTCATCATTGAGTGCGTCTATTTTGTTGCAGTCACCACATTCACAGACCCTTTTCGGTGCATTGAATATGCGTGGTATATTGGCTTGGTGTTTTTCACACAACCGTATGGTGTCCACGACTCTGCATGCATAGGAATATTCGTTCTCGTAAAAGCATATCAGTTTAAAGAAGTTCGGATTGAGTTGCATGCAAGATGATTTGTCTAAGATACATGAATGGGTTTCGTTGATGAAATCCGATGACACTGCTTGGTCTGTGCATATTTTTATGATGCCTTTCAAACTTGTTTGGCATCCTTTCTCGACTGTAGCAAAGATTTCTTGGAGGGTGGTCTTTTTTAGCAATCTGGAAATTATTTAGGTTTTATGCAATAGGAATCGTAGTTTTGGTGAATACTGCTATTGTATAGTATTTTTTTTTCCGAAAACAGATGACAGTGGCGTGCAATTGGAGAGGCCTATGCCCAGCAGTGGACAAGTATGGACTGATGATGATGATGATGATAGTATTTTTTAAGGAAACGCGCACTTACATGATATTAAAAGTTTAAAACGGGTATTATAGCGCGAAGATTAACCAAAGATAAGCATTCAGCTTATCTTCGTTGTTTGTCCGACGTTTCGACACAGTTACATGTGTCGTGGTCGCGAGCTGACTGGAGTACGGCGGCGGCGTCGTTTACTGGTGGTTCACGTCGGACAAACAACGAAGGTAAGCTGAATGCTTATCTTTGGTTAATCTTCGCGCTATAATACCCGTTTTAAACTTTTAATACTGTAAAGTAATTCGATCGTAATAGAATTGACGTGTTCATCTAGTACACAACTTGTTAAAGAAAAATGAGCACCTACCTAATTTACGTTGACCTCTCAAGTGCTGTCATCCTAAAGTCCAATATTATGACAAATGAAAAGAAAAACATAACTAGAGGTAAATATCCGTGTGCAATTGAAAATGAATCATATTGCGGGGGAATAAGGGGATTTTTTGGAACGACGCGAGTATTCTTTCGATTCAAACGAGCATGGAACACAGTGGCATGCACTGGCTTTTAGGTAGGCAGTAATCCCCAAGGATTGACATGTATGAATAGGTAACTTGTCACGAAACATAGGTACCTATCTACTCACCCACATAACACAGGACTTTGTCCTATGTCGTGAGTACAACAAAAAAGGATCTAGCACAAATTATTAGATCGGGTAACCAAAATACTAAGGTAGGCAGTGTCTTTTTTCCTATATGGTGTGCACGCCACTGATGGAACATATCTTATCTATTAAAAAAAATAGGTAAATCAATAATTAACATTACCTTACAGTAATATCCAGAACGGAGACATTAACAATAGGTACCCGGAACGCAGTGCCGCAAAGCTTGTCCTTCATGGAGGGTATGATTTTTCCGAGGGCCTTGCATGCGCCCGTCGTAGCTGGTATTATGTTCTGGTGTATGCTACGGTTGTCTCGCCAGTGCTGGAAGTGTTTTTTTTTTATCACTATGAACAAATGGATAGGCCTATGTCCAGCAGTGGACAAGTATGGGCTGATGATGATGATGAACAAGCGTTTGACCACCATCCTGCCTGATGTTAAGCAGCGATGTGGTCTACGATGGAGCACACTTGTTCATTAGGTACCTATTCACCCCAGTGACTTAAAGACCTTTTAAGTCACTGGGGTGAATAGGTAAATTTTTTTTTACATTAAAAAAATTTTTTTTCGTTTCCCCACGTTGTCTCCACAGTAAAAGTTGTTCATATTGACGAGCCCAACAACGTTTCTAAAACCACTGCTCGGGGTCCTTTTACACGCAGTATATGCATGAAAACAGCAGACACGCCTTTTAATCCCAAAGCGGGGTAGGCAGAGGCACTTGCTAAGCAAATGCCCACGGTTCACCAAGCGCATATAGGTAACCCAACGTGACAGCGTGAGCCCATCGCCGTTATGGGTTTCATCACGCCGTTGTCCTTCACCGAACGAGCGCTGCGTTGCGTACATACATAGGCTCTGAAAAAGAGTCCCATTAGTACACGTCCAGTAGCCCGCGACCTCCCGAGCACTGTCCAACCAACTGGACCACAGAGGCTGAAGATAAAACTACATACATACATACACTTCACGCCTGTCTCCCAGAGGGGTAGGCAGAGACTACAGATCTCCATTTGTCACGATCCTGACATACCCCTTTCGCTTCATCTACATTCTTTTCATACATGACCTCCGGTTTCGAGTACTTTTCACGCCACCTTCGGTCAGGACATCACCAATCTGGTCTTTATATGTCCTTCTGGGGCGACCTCTACTCACCCATATAAATCTCTTTCGTCAATCGACTTTCATCCATTCTCTCCATATGCCCAAACCACCGAAAGCAAGCCAAACTAGCCATAAACAATACATATGCAAGGACTGTTAGACATGAAGACGCGACGAGGACCCGACGCGAAGTCTCCGTAATGTGGTCGTCATGCCCCAGAAGGGGGAGAGTTGGCAACAAAAACAGGGACGGATAAAGATAATTTGTATGGAGTCAAGAAAACGTGTGCGTTGAAAAGAGGCAAAAGCAAGTAGATGCGCACGTCTCCAGAGAATGGCCCGTACGTCGAGAGGCAGGCAGGGCTTGGGTGGTGGTGGGATTATCCCTGATTTATAGCCATAAACAATGTCAAAATAACCTTTCCCCGTATGCATAGTCCGTCCAATGGCTTTAAGGATGGCGTCATGGCGTGTATACTGGTGATGCAGCCCTCCCACACGCCGAAGCTCTCCTCTAGGAGCTTCATCACCGGTGCCAGGCAGTACAGCGTGCTTGATGCACTCGATATTATCTTGGGGCCTGAGTAGATACAGGATGAATAAATGAAGACATGAATGGATGAAGGTGTTATGTCGCAGAATTCTCATTTCGAGAAAATTGACTTCAAAGTCATTTGGGCATATAGAGAGAATGGATGAAAGGCGATTGACGAAAGAGATTTACATGGGTGATGTAATGGGCCGAGTGAGTAGAGGTCGCCCCAGAAGGACATATACAGACCAGATTGGTGATGTCCTGGCCGAAGGTGGCGTGAAAAGTACTCGAAACCGAAGGTCATGTATGAAAAGATGTATAATGTAGATGAAGCGAAAGGGGTATGTCAGGACCGTGACAAATGGAGATCTGTAGTCTCTGCCTACCCCTCTGGGAGACAGGCGTGAAGTGTATGTATGTATGACTTCAAAGTTTCAGTTAGACATTTGAAGATATGACAAAATATATACTTATTCATTGATTCTGTAACTACAAAAATGGCTCTTAATGTGGTTGTTTTAAAGGTTATAGGTATTCCTTGGCACTTAACACCTTCATTCGCGCTGAAAACAGCCAAAATCCAAAAATGCGACATAACACCTTCATCCATTCATGTCTTCAAATAATAAATAAATATATAATTATTTTACAACAACACACACATTGCCTTCATCCCATGTTAAGTAGCTACACAAGTGCCTGTGTTATGGAAATCAGACAACGAAATATACTTACTTAAATACTTTTTTCTTTCTTTTAAATACATACTTATATAAATAAAACACCCAGACACATCCAACAAGTAGTTAAAAGCTCATCACCTAAGCACCTGTCAGCGGTGGGAATCGAACCCACTGCCCTATGGAGCAGAGGCAGACATGCTGACCACTACACCAACGGGCTTAGCACCCAAGTCAGAATAGTAATGCTGACAGTAGAGCAGAACCTCGACATGTTAATTGGATGACGACAATAATAAATATTATACGAACGGTGTCCCAACCACCATAAACGAATATTAAGCAACATTTGAATTACTGGGACACTAAACAAAGTGGGGCACTGGAGAGTGGCTTAAAGTTTAAATAAACCAATGTTTTGGGGGAAAAACACATAATCTCTACCGCGTAAGCGACATCAAACTACGTCATACAGGTATGAAACCTAGACAAATCAACGCAGAAAAAAAGGCGATTCAAACTGCATACTCAACTCATTTTGGACAAAAATGTCGCTTAAGCCTTTTTGGTTGGAAACTATCGATATGTTTCACCACCCCAGCCCAACTTTTCCCATCGTCGTGGGGGTCGCGGCGAGGCGACCGAGTTAAAACTAGTTTTAGTATTTACTTATTGACGTGTCAACGTTTAATAACTCGATACTACGGGCTGTATGCACGAAATTAACTTAACACATCATTGTCCCTTTCCGCAAGCGAGTGTAACTTGCAAGCCGCGTACGATCTTCAGCATGTCACTTTCCCACCGAAATGTATGTAATTCGATGTTCTCCTGGATCCAAACTGTCACTTTTACTACCAATTCGACAGTCTGGATCTAGAATTACTCTGCTACGCAGTAAGGGACAGAGAATATTTTCTCTTGCTCTTTCACTCTGTCCTCAGACTCAGAGCAAACACAACTACACTTGCAACATAGAAAGTGTGCTTTGTTGGCTGTCTAAATAAATACATACCTAAAGGTAGGTTTTTAGCCGTACCTAAAGGCCGGCAGATAGCAGTGGCGTGCCCACCATATAGGCAAAAAGACACTGCCTACCTTAGTATTTTGGCTACACGACGACTAATATTAGAGCTATTGCTAGATCTTTTTTGTTACACTCACGACAGGCTAACGAAGTCCTATGTGTTGTGGGCGAGTAGACAGGTAGATGTACCTATATTTTGTAAAGACATAGTTATCTATACATTTGTGTAAATCCTCGGGGATTATTGCCTACCTTGTCGTAAGAGCCAGTGCACGCCACTGGTAGATAGTTGGCTGAACGAGACAAAACGTGGGAAACCTGCAATCATGTCGTCTTCGTTGACTCCGACAACAATCATGGGGATGTCGGCACTCGGCGACGTCACAATCACCCGCTTCATGGTGCCGTTACTCATGTGGCTCTGGAGGCAATGGAATAAATTGTTTAATGCACTATGAACAAGCGTTTGACCACGATCCTGCCTGATGTTAAGCAGCGATGTGGTCTGCGATGGAGCACACTTGTTCATTAGCAGTGCAGTGGTGTGTACACCATATAGGCAAAAATACACTGCCTACCTAAAAAAATACACTGTAAATAATATGTATTAGGCTGTACAGTGCGGTGTTATTTCCGTTCCCGTGAGAATTTCGAGATAAAAGGATCCCGAGCTGATGGTCTTAGAAACAACCTCTTACAACTAAGCTTTATGTTTACTGAGGTACCTCCCAAATCCCAAATTTCAAGCGTCTCACTTGAACGGTAGATTTTTAATAGATTTTCCCGTTAATTCCTGTTCCCGTTTGAATATCGGGAATCCTTTTCTTAGTGCACCCCAGTGGCGTGCACACCACATAGGCAAAAAGACACTGCCTACCTTAGTATTTTGGTTACCCGACCTAATAATAGAGATATTGCTAGATCCTTTTTTGTTCTACTCACAACATAGGCTAACTAAGGTCCTGTGTTTTGGGGGTGAGTAGATAGGTAGGTACCTGTGTTTCGGAAAGGCAAATTACCTATACATAGATGTCAATCCTTGCTTCCTTGATTACTGCCTACCTTGTCGTAAATCCAGTGCACGCCACTCTTCGTTATGTACCCCACATTTACCCCAGTAACTTGAAGATCATTTTTTAATGAAACGCGCACAGACAGTATAACTTAATATTGTTCACCGAGTATATAGGCGGGAATATGCGTAAATTGCAAGTCCACTTGGTATGGATGACGTTTTGCCGTTCTCCCGTTTTTTTATTGTGTTATTAAAACTTCAGAAACTTTTGGAACACGTGAACTGACAATAAAAAAAGAACTGTCACCTTCAATATTGACTGCTTGACGTCAGTCATTCCGTTGACATTAATCCCCCCTTAAAACAGCTAGCGCCATCTATCATAACTAAGAGAAACAGGGGCCCTGAAAATTCCCCATTGTAATCCATAATTGTTCCGACAAAGAAATAAAGATAATGGTACTATAACGTAATTTGAATAGCAATCAACATTAAGGCACAGTATATTGTTAACAAACTGAGTGTAGGACGCCCTCAGGCAAGGTGGACTGATGATATGCGCAAGATAGCTGGCAGAAGCTGGATGCGAGAAACCGAAAACAGATCACAGTGGCGTGCAATGGGGAATTTTCTCTTAGTTATAACAGATGGCGCTAGTTGTATTAGGGGGACAAAGGTCAACTAAATTACTAACTTCAAGCAGTCCGTATTGAACGGGACAGTATTTTTTTTTATTGTCCGTCTTCATGTTACAAAAGTATCTGGAGTCTAAATAACTCACCCAAATAATAAAAAACGCACTAAAATATAACTGACAGAAGTCCTCCTGGATATCTACTAGCGACATCTAGATAAGAATCTTTTGGAGTTTGAAAATTCCCGATTGGAGTACTATGTCCAGCAGTGGACAAGTATGGGCTGAAAATTTTGATGTGTGTAGCTTATTTAAGAAATTTAATATAAATATTGACTGCTATTTATTACATACATTTTTAATTATTACTGTATACTTGTCTATCGTACTTATTAGGAAAAATCCTGTAATGATAGAATTAGGTTTTTGTTGAACAAATAAATAAATAATAATAATTGTTAACTAACAGCCGCACGTTCGTTGGATGTGAACATTCCAGAAGCCTCGATAACATACTGGACCCCGCACTTCTGCCAAGGTATTGAAGATGGCTGTTTGCTATTGTACACCTGTATTTTCTTATCTGCAACAGAAATGTTAAGATCATTTTTTAATGAAATGCGCACAGACATTATTACTCAATATTGTTCACCGGGTATATAGGCGCGAATATAACCAAAGACAAGCTCGAGCTTACCTTTGTTATTTTACTCGACGTTTCGACGCAGTTGCA